>ML109728.1:0-40854 GCA_003697995.1 Taxidea taxus jeffersonii | reverse complement strand
AAAAAAAAAAAAAATTCAGTAAGACTCTTCCCTCACCTGAGAATTGGGCACAACAGATATCACCAATGGTTGGATAAAAATCGGAGCGTGGAGACACTTGACCACAGTATTCGCTAAGGGATGCCTGAAGTTCAGCAAGCTTATCTGTAGATATAGATCACATCTTAAACACAGTAAACAAATCTACACATTATCTTTTTTTTTTAAGATTTTATTTATTTATTTGACAGACAGACATATCACAAGCAGGCAGAGAGGCAGGCAGGGAGAGTGGGGGAAGCAGGCTCCCTGCCAAGCAGAGAGCCCGATGCGGGGCTCGATCCCAGGACCCTGGGATCATGACCTGAGCTGAAGGCAGAAGCTTAACCCACTGAGCCACCCAGGCGCCCCTGCACATTATCTTCTTCTTCACATGCTGAGTCTCTTGAAGTACAAGGTTTATACTGACAGCACAAATCAAGAAAATTTTCTTACGTCCGCTTTGCAGCTGTTGACAAAAGAAGTCTTCCGGAGTCTGAATGTGGGCAACCACACCACAAAACTCATCGCCTACATTCAAAGTTAACACTTTGGGGATTAGATCACTTCTATCCACAACAACTTTGTTTTCAGCTATCATTTTTCCAACATCTTCAAGATCATCTTAACGAAAAACAGAAAAACCAAGGCACTCTGGTTATCATTCATCTGATTTTTGTAGCTTTTCAGGCCCAGTCACACTCCTTCAACACCTCTAGGCCTCAACACAGGCTATTCTTCCTTCCAGAACACACTCTCAATCTCCCAGCAACCTGGTTATTTGTTGCTCAGTGTGGCGTCTCCTTGGAAAGACTTCCCCCTAACCCAGGTTAGGTGGCTGTCCAGGTGCTCCCACTGCACTCTTCGTGCACTCTCTCTCATGCCGTTTTTATCATCTCTTCTCTACGTGTCTGCCCTGACCACAGAATACCCTCCATTAAGGCACCTCTACAGGCCCTCAGTGAAGCTTTTTGTTCTTTCTACTAGACACCTCTGCAAGACTTGCTCTTATTACTGATGGCTTCCTTCTAGAAGCATTCACCTTTCTGTTGCGCTGGCAACTTTTGTCCCCATTCTCTATCCACCTCCCCCGTTATGACTTCTCACTCGATGCTGTAGGCCCTAGGTTTATCCCCCCCCACTTTTTTTCCCGATCCCACACTCTCCCTAATACACCACCAGCATTTATGGTTTCAACCATGACTACTACTAGACCAGTAAGTGTTTGGTTTTCTCTTCTACATGGCAAAGAATTACTACAAACTTTCTGGCAGAGCTGTCATACTAAGATTTGTGTTCTGGGGATATCATGTATAGTATTGTTAAGAATTCAGACAGCAGAAACGGTAAAGTTGGAGAAGGTTGTTGCAATTATCCCCAACAGGTAAGGATTCCTGACCTAGAAAAATAATAAGGATAAAAAGGATTTTTTTTTTTTTATTTGTCAGAGAGAGAGAGAGAGAGAGAGTGAGAGCAAGCACAGGCAGACAGAGAGGCAGGCAGAGGCAGAGGGA
The DNA here is from genome assembly GCA_003697995.1 of Taxidea taxus jeffersonii. Lineage (NCBI taxonomy): Eukaryota > Metazoa > Chordata > Mammalia > Carnivora > Mustelidae > Taxidea > Taxidea taxus. Next base: position 39,322 of record ML109728.1, on the reverse strand, counting down.
GAAGCAGGTTCCCTGCTGAGCAAGGAGCCCGATATGGGACTCGATCCCAGGACGTTGGGATCATAACCTGAGCCGAAGGCAGCTGCTTAACCAACTGAGCCACCCAGGCATCCCGCGATAAAAAGGATTTTAAAAAAGAGAAAAAGTCATATACAAAGGATATTCAGGAAGAAGAACCAATAAAGACCTGGCAACCAATGAGACAAGGCAAAGGACAGGAGGTAAGGATAAGGTAGACTTAAAAATGTGTCAGCCTGGTATATATGAAGGGATACATCTAATCACAGAACCATTAACCTGGCCATCACCTCTGGATGAATGAGCAAGAAACAATGAAGTATGTCTGCTTCCAAAGTAATTGGTAAAGGAACAAAGTAAGGAAGAAAACAGGGCAATAAACACCACATATAACTAGGAAGTGAGAAAATGAAATGCTAGCAGCAAAACTTCTTGTTTAGTATAACTCTTGTTATACTAAATGGAAAAGCCACATACATAATTAAATGAGAAGTAAAAAAAATTTATAAAGAAACACCATCTTACCAGAACAGAATATACCCCTATTTATTATTGTTGCAACACCTAAGTAAAGGAGGGAAAATTAAACTAAGGAAATGTTAGCTAAAATTCCTTCAACTCAAACTGTCATGATATTTAGTACTTCAGAGATTTCTGATCATCATCATGTCAAGGATTAATAGAGAAGACAGATACGGAAGGAAAACAGGCAGGGAAGACTAAGATTAGACATAACGTACTGCTAAATGAAAAAGTTATCTTTCTTATATAAAGGTCAAAGAATGGTTATTTCCATTAGATCTGTCAATGTGACAGCTCTGCCTTTTTTCGTTCAGGAGAGAAGATATTCTATAGTACCTGGAGTCACTGTACTGTTCAGTACGAATCTATATACTCACTTGCATCTGCACTTTGCTTCTTAGAATTTTGTCCCTTGGGTTTCAAGCCATATCCCATTTCTATGAGCACATCATCTAAGAGTTTTCCTAAAAATGGTTAAGAAAATATATCCCCATTGAGATATTATCCAAGAAGAAAAGCATAAACATGAAACAAATGAATCACAATCTTGTGACCTAGAGATCATCTATTAATATACTCACCCATTTTGTACCAGTTCAGTTTCTGTGTGCAAAACACCATTAACTAATGCTCAGCCTTAAAAATTGAGGCAAAATTCCCATTGTCATGTGTCAGAAAATTTTATAAAAATATTTCACCTCAAAATTCTGGATAACATGAAAGATTTAGTTGCCACCTCACTGGCAGGCTTAGTATGGCCACCATTTATGAGAAACAATAAATTCAGTGTTAAACTAAGACTACTTTTTCTCAAAGTATGGCTGAAACAAGGGGTAGCCAGCATGTCATAAACTTCAAGTTCCTTGAAATACCAACTGAGGGTTTTGGAGAGGGGGAGGGTGTGTGAGCCTGGTGGTGGGTATTGTGGAGGGCACGTACTGCATGGAGCACAGGGTGTGGTGCATAAACAATGAATTTTGGAACACTGAAAAAAAAAAAGTTAAATTAAAAAAAAAAAGAAATACCATCCAGAAGACTGAGTCATAATACGAAACATACACAGCAAAGAAAATACTTAATTTCACAAAAGATTTAAATGAACTTTCTACCATGTCATCACCCAAAGGCAGGTCTCCTAAAGTAAAAGAATGATACCCTGGAAAGTGAGACACAATTATAAGCACACGGTCAGAAGTTGCTTTTTGAACACACAGAAGGGATTCTGAGGGGTTTCCATCTCCACACTTAAATACTGGGCACTTACGCTCTCATTACTAACCAAACACACTTCGGTGAATATTCTTCAAGGAAAAAGCACTCATGGTGAAAGCATGGACCAATTCATAAGGAAACTCTTGAATTTTTCTCCATGAGTGAGTAGAACTCAGGAATGGCGATCATAACGGCCGTATCAAAAAGCCAACACAGTCATCCCCACACTAAGTCAGCCTCCAGCCTTTGAGGCCACCCAGCTCCGCCACCAACGCCGAAGTCCCGTCTCTGACCGACCGCCACTGGCAAGAGCAAGGTCACACCCTGAAGGACTTGTGAGGAGCTTACTTGGCCTCATTTCGTGTCTCTATCTCTTCTCTGCGTAACAGGTGAAGACTAAACACCACGTCAAGTGCTGCATGTACAAAACAGAGCGAGATCTTACCCGAGCCGGGCAGCATCACATCCACAGCAAAGGTAACCACTTCTTCTTCGGAGATGTCGACAATCTTTGCAGAGCAGTACTGCTCCATCAGTAGCGACCTAATCGTTTTGACACACTCACTGCTCCAATTCCCCTCTGCTGGGATAACACTGGCCACAAAGCACTTTATGGCCTGGAAGATTTTACATGAGTCACTAAAAATTAGTACTTGAAAATGATTTTTTTCTAATTAAGAACATGAACATTTTTTTAAGGTAATACATTTGTCACTGAAAATTTATCAGAAATCTTCCAAGAACAAATAAATAATTTTATGTTTTTGTATGTAATTACATATGTAATTATTTATTTTTACACATGTACATTACATATGTAATTATGTAATTTTGTATGTAATTTTTATATGTAATTATTTGTCTCTTGTGCTACTCTGTCCATGTACTTTTCCTTTTGCGACCTGAAGCTTAAGACATTCATGAAAGGATAACTAATTATCCCTCAAATACATATAAATTCAGGTTGCTTCCAGACAATGTAATAAACATAGAAATGATTGTTTTAAAAGAACAGATGGATAAGATGTCCCTAAAAAATGCTAAGTTTCTCATGTAAGGAAGTATTACCTAAGGCTTCTTAAATGGATCCAAGAAAGCCAATGACATTTATCTACATTTAGTAAAAAATGAAAAATGTACCAACAGGTACTTTTTTTATAATAACCATCACAGAACAGAGCAAGCCAATACCAAGCCCATCAAAATATTAAAGACAGCTCTTTGGGGACACTATTAGGAATTTAGAAAGTAAAAAAGACTCACACATGGAGGAAATAAATCAATGTTTCTATTTAGTTGGTGAATTCTGTTTACTGGAATTATTTCTTCATTTCCATAATCAATATATAAGACTTGTGCCTTCTTCTGCAGCACATCAATATCTTGTATCATTACTCTGTTCCAGGTCTGAAAGTGAAATATAATGGTGCTCTGCTTCAAAACCGTATTTCACAACCTCAGGCTTCAAAACTCTCAGCCAATCTACAGAACAGCCAAAGGAGAAAATACAGCTCTGTTCTGAGGGACTCATTTAGCAGGTTAATCTTTTAAGAATCTGGCTAAGAAATCCCTGAATTTTTCTACTTAGGAGACCTTAATGTAAACACAACCACTCCCAGGTTACTCTAGCCCAGGAAACACAATGACACACTAATGCCTCAGCTACAGAAGTACATGGGCTGCAGGACCGGCCATCGGTCTGCACTTGGCACAAGAGGTGCCGGTCAACAGAGCTGGAGGGCTCACCCAACAAATCCGTAATACCAAATGAGGGAGAGAGACAGGAATGTGACCACAGACTCTGGTTAAGCCAGCAAATGCATTATTAAAAGCTCTGGTGTCCAGCTTATATGACAAAAGTAAATTAAGACATCGTATTAAATAATTCATTTCATCAGCGGTTACCTGATCAACAGTGTACTTGGCAACACAAACTTCCCCCTTAACAGGAATGTAATCCTTCTCCTGAGCTGTATGTGCATAGGTTTCCTTTAGACTTGCAGAGAGCTGGTTCATGTATTCTAAAACTTCTGAAGAATATAACTGCACATAAAAGTCACTTGGGTGTTTGAATTCAGTCACTGTACCCTTTCAAAAGACAAAAAAGGTGCAATAATTCACTGAGAACACAAGCACATGTGAATTTCTTAAAGCTTTCTAACAGATTTTTAAAAAGGAATTATAAGACAGTTTTCGCAGTTTCATCAGTTACATTTTGTAGCTCACTTAGAAGCTCAAACTAAAAACAGGAAACAAGGAATAAAAATCTAAAGTTCTTTGGATCTCTGTCTATAGAAATTAAACCACAAATACCTTTATTTCCATGGTTTTCCTGAGTTGCAGACTTCTCAAATCAGAAAACATTATTTTATCAGCACCGATGGCTATTTCTTTAGTAACTCCAAGAGGATAGTCACCCTGGGTTTTAAAAAAACAAAACACATGAGTGAGTTATTTATACAAGCACATATTTCAGCAATACTGTGGCCACCATTTGCTGGAATTGAGGCCAAAACAGCCCCTGAGGCTTGAATAACAGAAGAAATCTGTGTACCTCGAAGAGCCAATAAAACCCACTGTCCCTAGGCAGTGCACACAGCAGTGGGATCACTCAAGTATCAAGCCATAATGGTGATGATAATGTTGAGTTTATAAAATAAAAAGGGGGGGTTAGTCTTTTAAGTTTGTACTTGTTAGCATTTTATAAGTAAGAATATTTGAGGAAGTCAGATTTTTTTTAAGTGGAAGCTAGGACCAGCTAGAGAAGCCTAAAAATTATAGACGAGCTGAGCACTACTGATAATTTTCAGGTTATGAATGATTTAGCCCACATAGTTACCCACATGGAAAAGAGGTCTTACAGAAAAAAATGCTCCTTCCATACAAGGGCAGGACACAAAGCCAGAGAATGTGTGCATGCAGGGACTAGAGAGAGGGGCTGTCTCTCAGGAATCCAAATGATTTTACACTGAGACACAGGCATCACAAGTCCTTCTGGGCAAAGTGCCGGGCACACATAATGCTCAAAAATCCCCAACAGTCACCCAATCGATTATTAAGATGTACAGATTTATTCCACAGGAAACATTAGATTTTAATAAAAACTGGTGCAGAGGCGCCTGGCTGACTCAGTCAGAGGAGCCTGCGACTCCACTGGGGATCTTGAGAGTTTGAGCCCCATGTTGGGCATTGAGATCACTTGGATAAACACCGGTGAAATGCAGAAGGGATAAATATTTTATTTAGCTTAAGTCCTCTTAATTCAAAAGGAAATCATTCAAAATTTACTCTAAAGACAAAAAGTACATCATACCTCATTTTTCACTTCCATGTTCTTTGTTTCAAAAGGTGACTTACTATCTTCACGTTTGTGGAAACTGAAATAAAGCAGCTGATTGTAATACTTAGAGTACAGAGCCAATCAAGAGTAGGGGCCACAGTGATGTTAAATTCTCAATCGTCAAAATCCGGAAGGAGAAAAACAGCTTCCTTCGGAGAGTAGTAACAAAGCAAAATAGTCCAAGGGCTGGCTATGCAATGGTCTACCCTGTGTGTGGGGCAGACCTCTTCCAAAGCCACTTGATTAAAGGGACCCCGATAGCCACGATCTCCAAGCCCCAGCTTTCTTGTAGATTACGTCTACAAGATGTAATCCCTACATGACCTCAACAGTTTTGAGGACTGAATGAAGTTATAGATGTGAAACTGCTTTGTAAACTGGTAAATGCCATGCCACTAAGATTTTCATATTTTAAAATCACAATTCATGAGACACTATGAGAGTTCTACCTTGTCATAATTCAGGAAAGAACATGTGATTAAAAGGCATTCTAAAGGTCTCCTTGTTACAAACACAAACTTAAAGTTCTAACTCTGAATATGTACTAATAGAATCATATTAATGGAAACTCAGTCCTGAATTTTTAAGCTCTTCATTTCAAATTTGCATCCTTTATGTTACACGTCAGTAAATAAAAGTAACAACTTCTACATAGTTATGGCCTGCTAACCTCATTTGATTCTTACACTATCAAAAAAAAAAAGCCTGTTTAAATATTCCCTAATGAATAAAAAAAAAGAAGTCATACTTACTTTTGTTGAACAGGTTTGCACACGATGCTGTGTGCTGACCAGTCCCTTCTCTGGCATGCTATGGAGCAGTAGTAGGTCTGCTTGCACTGTGAGCACCTCAGAGATCCTACAGAACACAGCCCGTAACATCACCAGTGTTTTATTCCAAGTATTTGTTGCTGAGAGCAAGACATTTTCAAAGACCAGACATATCAATCACCATTCTATTAATCACATCAGGAAGATTACTTGAAGAGGATTATGTTGCTTGTGATTAGGCATTAAGATTAAATTTTTAAAGCTCTCTCAAATTACAAATAGGAACGCAAAGATGAAAATGAAAGGCGGACAGACTGAAAACATAACTGACTTTCCCAAAGTAGAGCCCAGAACACATTATAAAAGGAACAATCAAAGGAAACAAAGTGTGTGGTAGTGAAAATAAACTGTGCAAGCCAACTCTGACATGGCTTATGACCTTGCGCTGTTAAAAAAAAAAATACAAGACAAAAAAACCAATGAAGAGAATCACACCCAGAAAAACCCTTAAGTTTTTTAAATAAAGTACTTAAAAATCCTATGACTATACAGGCAGAAAAAAAAAAAAAACACACATAAAGAAACAACAACAACAACAAAAAAACCAAGCTGGCCTCCAATGGTTCTACTCAAAAAAAAAAAGAAAGAAAGAAACAAAAGCTAAATATCCAAATAGCCAGTAAGCACGTGAAATGCTGCTCAAGATCATTCACGGGTCATGAGGGAAATATAAGTTAAAACCACAGTGCGATACAAGTATACACCCAAGAGGAGGGCTAAAGTTGAAAAGACCAGCAGCACCGAATGACTGAGATGTGGAGCCCGGGGAACTCACTATCACTGGGAAGGCAGAATGGGATATCTACTCCAGAAAAATGGCTTGGCTGTTTCCTCTAAACTTGAATATATAACTACCCTTTGACTTAGCAATTATACTCCTAGGTATGTACCCAAGAGAAATGAAAATGTATATCCACATAAGGACTTGTGCAAAAACGTGGAGAGAGCTCTATTCATAATAACCAAAAGCTAAACACAAGCAAAACCAAAAGCAGATACACTGTGATATAATCATGTAAATTCTACTTGGCAACAAAAAAATAGTGTACATAGACCATATTAATACTAAAAATATTATTCTAAATGAAAAAAAAAGCCTCACACAAAAGAATCAAGATTCCATTTATATGAAGTTCTAAAACTGGCAAAATTAATTTACAGTTCAATTAAAAAAAAAACACTGTGGTTGCCTCTCATGGCCATAGAGATTGGAAGGGGCTAGGAGGGAACTTTCTAAGAAGATAGAAATATTCTCTCTTGGGGACACCTGGGTGGCTCAGTCGTTGAGCGTCTGCCTTTAGCTCGGGTCGTGGTCCCGGGTTCCTGGGATCGAGCCCCGCATCGGGCTGCCTGCTCGGCGAGGCACCTGCTTCTCCCTCTCCCACTCCCCCTGCTTGTGTTCCCTCTCTCTCTCTGTCAAATAAATAAATAAAATCTTTAAAAAAAAAAAAAAGAAATATTCTGTCTTGATAAGCACATGAGTTTGTGCATGCCAATGCATGTAAATTTTATCACAAACAAAACTACAGGAAATAATACTCAGGTAAGGAAGCAGCAAGAGTGGAAGGTATGGATGAACAACAACTGTAGGATGCTGGTAGCTACACTAGCAGAGAGATGGGTATAGAGCAGATACAATATTCTATTCACACTTATATGTTTTAAACGTTCCGTAATAAACATATTTTTCAAATGTGTGCAAAAATAATCCAGACATGTTGGGGAAATAATGCTTACCAAACAAGCCACAGCGATGGCAAGTTGTTGACCGAAAAGGAGGTCCTAAGGAGTTGAAGAGTGCTGAATTATTTATGGACAAGGAATTCTCAACCAACTTGTGTATTTTTTTTGACTTTGCAGGAGGCACGTTATTGCTAGGCTTCTATTAAGAAAAGAGAATAGCAATATTAAAACTTGATAGTAATTTTTTTAAATACTGTATTTGGGATTTCCTCTTCTGGACAGATAAAAAAGATGTACCTTTCCCTATTCCTCCTATTACATGCTACTAAAAACCCAGACATATAATATAAATAAACATAAGCTGACTTTGGCAAGAGGGCAGCAGACAGGCTGGGAAACTTGGGACCCAGAGAAGAACAAGACAAGGGGTTTCCTGAGTTTTCTTTTTGCCTCACATATTTCAGACACGGTGCTGGAGAAGCCAGCACCCCAAAATGCCAAACACTACAGACAATAAAAGCCCCAACAGAAACTATGCTCTCTTGAGCTAAAGACCAGGAAACGGGCATCCAAGCAATACAGAAAACCAGTAACTATTCTACCCTAGACAAACACCACAGTAAAAACTGTGGCCCTTCTAGAGTAGGGAGCTGGCACTCCGTCCCTGGGAGTCTCCCCGGGAACCTGGACTTCCACCCAGCAAAGACGAGTGTTCCTCCTACCTCAACCCCCTTTACTGGGGAGGTGGAAGAGGATGCTCAGTGGACAATCAGGACTTTTCACCACTGTTCAAAACTAATGAGTGTCTCCCAAATCTCCCCCTCTACTTCTCCTCCCTGGCCTACCTACTCTCTCCCCACTCCATCCCACTCCTATATCAGTAAAGAGGCACTCATCACTTCTGGCAAGGAGGAGGTATCACATGAGGCCTACCTGGAAGCTGGAACTCCCACCCTCACCCAAAAGCAAGGGAGAGCACCTCCTTCAGTGCTGAAGCTGACTGAGGAACCTGGACATCTACTCCCACCCAGTAGCACCCACCCTCTGATGCAGGGTCAGAGGAAGCTAGCCAAAAATGAAGTTTAAATAAGATACAGAATTGCATTAACATAATACCCCAAATGTGCTAGTTTCAATAGAAAATCACTGGTCTTATTTAGAAAAAGGGAAATCACAACAGAATTTTTAAAAAAATGCCAACATCAAGACAACAGAGAAGTTTATTTGACAAACATTTTAAAGGAGCCATCAAGAGTTCCATAAGCAATTAGGAGCACACTTGAAACAAATGTAAAGAGTCCCAGCAAAGAAACAGAAGATATAAAGAAGAACCAAATGGAAGTTTTACAACTAGAAAGCAAAATAACAAGGAAACACAGTGAGGGATGCCACACCAAAATGGAAAGAACAGAGGAAAGGCTCAGTAAACTTGAAGAATGAACAACAGAAATTGCCTAATCTAACAAGAGAGAAAAAACAAAGTGGAGAAAAAACTAAATTAACAGAGCCTCAGAGACCTATGGGACTATAACAAAATATTTAATATTCATGTCTTTGGAGTCCTGGGAGAGAAAAAAAGGCAGGGTGAAGAAGTTTTGTTTTGTTTTGTTTTTAAAGATTTTATTTATTTCACAGACATAGATCACAAGTAGGCAGAGAGGCAGGCAGAGAGAGAGAGGAAGGGAAGCAGGCTCCCTGTTGAGCAGAGAGCCCGATGCGGGGCTCGATCCCAGAACGCTGGGATCATGACCTGAGCTGAAGGCAGAGGCTTTAACCCACTGAGGCACCCAGGCACCCCAAAGAAGTTCTTAAATAAAAAATGCCCCAGACTGACAAAATTTGGCAAAAGATACAAATCTACACAGAAGATACAAATTTATGCTGAGCAAGTCCCAGACCAAATCAAAGAAATCCACACCAAGACACATGTAGTCAAACTTCTTCAAGCTAAAGACAAAAAAGGTTAAAAGCAGAGAGGGGAAAAGGACATCTTACGTATAGGGGAAAAAGTAATTCAGAACAGAATAGATTTCTCAAAAGATAACCTGGAGAGCAGAAGGAAGTAATACAACATTTTTCAAGTGCTGAAAGAAAAGAACCGTTAGCTGAGAAGCTTGTCCCAGAAAAGTATCCTGCAGGAGTAAAGAAGAAATCAAGACATTCTCAAATGAAAGAAAACTAATAATTTGTCACCAGCAGACCTAAAGAATGGCTAAGGGACATTCTCTAAATATAAAGGAAATAAAGGAATGCTGGAACAAAAGGAAAGGAAGGACACATTAAACAAAAATACAATAAGCACAATAGACTTAATAGAAAACTGAAGCAAAATGAAACTGAAAAGAGAAAAAGACAATATATAATTATAGAGACCTTGATATCCCTCTCTCAACAATTAGTAAAACTACATTGAAAATCACCAAGAATACAAAAGAACTGGAGATCACCATCACCCAAGGGATTCTGTTAGACATTTATAGATCATTCTTACCCAACCACAAAATGGACATTCAAGTGCTAAAGAACATATACTAAGACCACACACTGGGCCATAAAGAAAAGCTCAACAAATTTAAATCACACAGAGTAGGTTTTTCAACCATAGTGGACTCAAACTAGAAATAAGTAACAAGAGTAATTAATAATCTTCAAACATTTGAAAACAATAGACTTTGAAACAACTCATGAGTCAAAGAGGAGGTCTCAAAGGAAATTAAAAAAAAAGTTGAACTAAAAGAAAATGAAAATATATCAAAATTTGTAAGACACAGTTAAAGCATTGCCAAGAGGTAAATTCATAGCACTAAGTTCACACACTGGAAAAGAGGGAAAGCCTCAAATCAATAATCTAAATTCCCATCTTAAGGATCTAAAAAAATAAGAAAAAAATGCCAGAAGCAAACAGAAGCAAGCAAAGATAAAAGGAGAAATCAATGAAATTAAAAAAAAAAAAAAAAACTTAGAGAAAAAACAAAGACCTGGTTCTTTGATAGGACCAAAAAAGGGGCACCTGGGTGACTCAGGTGATTAAGCATTGGACTTCAGAACAGGTCATGATCTCTGGGTCCTGAGATCAAGACTTGGGTCAGGCTCCCTGCTCAGCAGGGAGGCAGCTTCTCCTTAGACCTCCTCAACCCTCTTCCCCCCACCAATGGAATAAATATGCCTAATTTTTGACAAAAGTGCAAAAGCAATTCAGTGGAGGAAATAGAGCATTTTTAACAAATGGTGGAGAAATTGAAGAAAAACAAAACAAAAAAACCTTCCAATTAACTCAAAGTGGACCACAAAGCTAAATGTAGAATTATAAAACTTTTTGGGAAAAATGCCCCAAATTTTCTGGATCTGAAGCAGGAAAGAATTTCTAGACTTGACACCAAAAGCAAAGTCTATAAAAGAAAAAGTGGTCAGGACATCATTAAAATTAAAAAACTTTTGCTCTGCCAAACACCCTGATAAGAGATTGAAAAGACAAGCTACAGACTGGGAGAAACCATTAGTGAATCACACATATTTGACAAAAGACTAGAACTTGGAACATATAAAGAACTTTAAAAACTAAACAGTTAAAAAAAATCCAAATCAGAAAATGGACAAAAGATGAATAAACGTATCAAAAATGAAATAGAAATGGCAACTATGCACATGAGAAAGTGTTTATCATTAGCCATCAGGGGAACATAATTTAAAACCACTACATAATATCACCACGTGTTTATGAGACTGGGGACAATAAAACCACCACCAGCACCACATGCTGGTGTGACACTGCAGATATTCTCAGCGGGAAAGTCCAATAGTATAGCTCTGCTGGAAAACGCTTAGGTAGCTTCTTAAAAAAACTAAATATGCAATACTCCATGGCCCAGAAATTGCACTCCCGGGCATTTATCCAGAGAAGAAACAAAAAGAAACAAAAAACTTTTGTTCACATCAACCTTGCACGTGAAGGTTTGTAAGAGTTTTAACTGTGATAGCCAAAAACTAGACACCCTGCAGATTCACCTCAATATGTGAATGTTAAACCACAGACTACTTTTCAGCAATAAAAATAAAACTACTGATACAACAAACCCTAGATGAATCTCGAGAGGATTACACTGAATGAATATATCCAATCCGAAAAAGTTACATACTGTAGGATTCCATTTATATAACATCCTTGCAATGACAAATCTCTGGATGTGGATTAGATTTGTAACCTCCATGGATTAAGGAGGTGGCAGGGGCAACAGGGAAATTGATATGACCACAAAAAAGCATGTAAGGGAAAGATGGAAATGTTCTGTATCTTGACAGTATCACTGTCAACATCCTTGTTGCCATATTATACTAAATTCTGTAGCACATGACACAGGGAGAAATGCAAAGAGCTATACAGGATCTGTATGATCTCTGCACGTCATTACAGGGCTGCACTAACAGTGGCATGGCATACTACAATTACGTCAAAAGAACTGATTTTTTTTTTTTTTAAAGATACTAGGATAAAGAAAAGGAAGCTTGACCTTCAATAATATCTGAAAATTGAGTAATTCTTCACTAACACAATATAAAATGTTTAGAATCTTTTACACCCGCACAAAATAGAAAACAAACAAAAAACCTTACACTATTTACTTCTTTGGGTGGTGAATTGTTTCCAGCATTTAATGGGGACACTGAGTTTCCTGGAGAGAGAAAACATAAAAAGCCAAACATTACTTTATTCCTGAAAATGTACAAAACCATAATTAGATATTCAAATAATAAAGATATACTATAATAGCCTTAAACCTACACTACAAATAAGCAACAACTTACTTTTCCTAATGAAAAATAAGGATTTGTTTAAACCTTCCTTAATTACTATTCCTCTTGTTGTGAATTTTTCTCCATTCACTGAGGCAGCAATTCTCAGACTTTTTTGAAACTCAGACTCATTTACACACTTAGAAATTGAGAACCTCAAAGAGATTTTGTTTATATGGCCTATGCGTCTCAATATTTACCTATATTAGAAATTAAGGGGTGCATGGCTGACTCAGTGGAGCATGTGACTCTTGATCTAAGGGTCATGAATTCAAGCCCCACATTGGGCATAAAGCTTACTTAAAAAAAAAAAAAAGTAAGGACACCTGGTGGCTCAGTGGTTAAGCATCCAACTCTTGATTTTTGGCTTGGGTCATGATCTCAGGGTCTTGAGACTGAGCCCTGTTGAGGACCCTGTGCTGGGGTATGGAGCCTGTTTAAAATTCTCTCTCTCCCTCTCCCTCTGTCCCTACTCTCCCTAAAAACTGTTAAAAAGAAACTGAAAATAGAAATTTTAAAGTTTTAAAAATTAAAAGTTTATTTAAAAATAAATGTACTATGTTGACATGATTTTTTTGTACATAAAGCAACTACATTTTCAAAAGCAAAAAAAAAAATTGTGAGAAGAGTAGCACTGTTTTACATTTTTGTAATGTTTGGTTTAAATCACGATCGTTGGATTCACATACCTGCTTTTGCATTCAATCCCCTGTGTTGTTTTAGTTGGAGCATATGAAGAAAATCTGGCCTCTCACAGATACATGGTTGCAAAAAGTAGTATTTAATGGCCTTCCCAGGTAATTATGGAGGTTTTCCTTTAACATCATGCCAAAACTCAAGTGGTAGTTTGAGGGGTAGTTGCAATGAGGAATCTAAAACTTTTTCATAATGTGACATTGGAATCCATTGATTGATCTTACCCACGAGTGACTATGCAACATCAGGTATTGGTCATTTGGAGAAGAATGAGAAACTCTTGAGTTATACAGATCTTTCAAATGTGGACAGATTCCATTACAAAATATTTTAAAATTCATGTGTGTTGGGGTGCCTGGGTGGCTCAGTGGGTTGGGGCCTCTGCCTTTGGCTCGGGTCATGATCCCGGGGTCCTGGGATTGAGTCCCGCTTCGGGCTCCCTGGGAGCCTGCTTCCTCCTCTCTATGCCTGCCTCTCTGCCTACTTGTGATCTCTCTCTCTGTCAAATGAAATAAATAAAATCTTTAAAAAAAAAAATTCATGTGTGTTATTTAGTATCACCAGGCATCTCCCCAGGAAAGTCTAAGTATGGAGAAGCCATCATGCAGAGTGGCAGATATGGATTTCCTGAAATTCTCATTTTGCTCAAAAGCTTGAATTTTATCATTAGCAACAAAATACTGTCAGGTGTTTTCCTTGAAGTAAGAGGCTCACTTTATTCATTATTGAGAAGATGAATGCCAGATATCTAAATCTGAATAATCAGAATTTGTCATTCTTTTAAAAAATGATGTTCCAAGAAAAAAGTTTCCATACAGCCTATAACTCAGTCACACACATGCTTTTCATACTTCCTATGAAGCAGAAGTTAGGGGTAATTCCCATTTTGTTACACAAAATACTAAAAATATGCGTGTACAAGTGTCAAGATTTGTCAAGGACAGCCCTGAATAAGGCATTTCTGGCTTTGTCTTAACCGCAAGTTCTTAGCAATGAAAAAACCCAATTACCACTAGCACAAGTAGGCAGGAGCTAATGAGGCATTAATGATAATGGCATTAATTAATGCTAATGGCATTAGTGGTTTACCTTTGCTTCTGCATCATTGGTGTAAAGTCAGCTCAAGAAAAACCGCAAATGATATTTTAGTATTTGGGGGAAAATAGTTTCAACCTCTTGGGAAACCCCAGAGGCCCAAGGGCCACACACCAGAATTACATTACCATAACATTAAAAGATCACATATGATATACGTTCATCCAGTGCCCCCCCCCAACCTCAAAACCAGGTTTTGGGAATTAGGACTAAAGGAACAACTTTTAAAAAATCTAATGAAACAATAAAATGTCTTATGTGTATCTTTGTGACAGACTGTATATCTCAAATGCAAATTATGCAATTTACATAGTATTTTTTAAACATGGCCAGTCTTTAAAAAGGCAGAGTATGTCCTTTCTACATTCATTGTACAGTTCTCTCACTGCGGGGTGGGGGGGGGGGGCTGGCTCCTCTGTAGACAAGCTCTCCTCCCTAATCTTTTTTGTGATAAATCTAGTCAAAGGAAGTTATTTGGCACCTGGCTCAATCTTTAAATGCAAATACAGTACGGTAGCTATTTAGTTGTTTTGTTAATAGCCCATGGGTGTGTGATTACCCACCTGTGATAAGCCAAAGAAACCATCAGAATCAAGAAGTAAAAAGCCTACAGTTTTCACTTACCTGTTGACAACGTCTTCCTGTCTCCTTTGGATCCAACCACGTCTCCATTGATGCTGTTAGGATTTGAAGATACTGAATTGTCTTCCTGACCAGCCAAATACTGTTTGGTTTGCTCACAAAGCAAAAAACTGTTTTTTTTATTTGCATTTTCTGGGCTTTTCAACCGGAAATTAGGGTGGTTAGCATGTGCTCCAGCACTTCTTAAAGAATCATGTGATGGAAGCTTGTTTTCATTTTTCTCAAAATTAAATGGCTCTGTCATCTTACAAGTAGATGCCTCCAAATTATTTCTTGACATCATAGTATGTGGCAATTTAACATTCACAGAAGCCTATGGGAAGAAGTGCATTTAAAAGGCAATTTTTAATTACAAAAGTAGAAGCATTGCAGGCCTGGGTGATTTCTTTTTATGTAACAAGTAATGCTCATGAATAATTCCAAAGCAGAGGTAACCCGTGATATCACAGCCTGGCCTAAAAGCAAAAGAAACAGATTCTCTATCGGTTAAGTACAAACTCCCAAGTTTCACACAATTCAGCCACAGACAAAAGGCTAACTCAAGAGACATCAAAAGAGTCATCTCAGAGTTCGACACCATTTTTTACTTTGAAAAGCTTCTGAAACAACAGGAATAAAAAAGGACTTACGTGTTTTAAGAGAAATATTTCCAAGCCAGAGCATGTAACTTAACCGTCAGATACAATGAGGGTATTGTCTTCATCAGGTCATGGCCTACCTTTCTAGCCTCTCAGAGTCCCTCTATCCGCTCCTATTTGAGACACTGAGATCCTGAATATGCTGAACCCAGCTCTCAAGGCCTCTACCTTCCTCATTGGCCTGGCAAAGTCTTTCCTTCCTAGGCATCCTTCATGGTTTGCCTCAGCTACCTCTGTTTGGTCTGTTTTTCCCCAGTCCTCTGCTTTGATAATCTCCAGTTTAGCTTCCATAAACTGTAATTTGTATCTACTCCTTTTAAGGACTTGGCTGCACGCACCTTTCTCTGAAAATAAGGTACATGTACTGTTACAAAGTACCTCTGAGAAACCTCTATCTAGACTTTATCCTAACTTGTTTTCCTATTACTCTTAAAGAATACTAAGTGTCCTGCCTTAGGGAAGTACTAAGTGTCCTGCCTTAGGGAAGTAATAAAAGTGGACAAACAACTTTTCTTTCTGAGGTTGTGACCTAGAGCTTTGTACGAGACCTCAGGTAAAACTGCCTACTGTCCCAAAACTGTTTGGGGGGAGGGGGGCAGCCACAGAAGCTAAACTGGTATGAGTAGTATCTAAAGATTAACATTCTTTTAATGGGAAAATAAAAATATAGCAGAAACATCCTCCCTCCTGGTAGCCTAAAACTTCTGTGTCATTTTTTGCTTTAAATGAGGCCTAGTCTAATCCATGACAATACAGAAAAGATAATGAAATTAAAAATACACATACGCACACTCAAAGCAAGGGGGGTTGGGGGGGATGCTCAGTGGGCCAGATCCTGGGAAGATCCCCAAGTGAAGGCTGCAGTTATGGTGGAAGATCCTGCAGCCATCAGGGAAAGCGTACGTGTGGCAGTAAGCACATCCTCCCATGGGTCAGACTGGGTGAGAGTGAGACTGTTGGGCTCAGGAAGAGACAAATTCTGTGAAGTTACAAAGAAACATAACTTCCACGGGGAAACTGGGTGGGGCTAGGAACTCTGAGTAACAGACAATTTACAAGAAATATCAAGAATGCACATTAAAATATTAGGGTAATTACAAGAACAAAAACAATGCATAATTTTAAAATTACAGAAGAAAAATCTCAGTCTAACGAAAAAAAGAAAAGATTCAAGCACAGTCAATGGAAAACATTAAATAAGATGCCAGAACCAAACCCAAGCAATCCAATTATCAATGATTTAGTCTCAATTAAGAGAGAAAAGGTGGGAGAAAAACATCCTGCTAGATGTTATGCACAACAGGCACACATAAAATTTATGGTAAGTTTGGAAATAATAGAACTAAAACATGTGATATGCAAATAAGCAAAAAAACAAAGATGAAATATGAATATTGAGAGCTGATAAAAGAGAACTCAATTGGGACAAAGATTTTTTACATGTATGAAAGAAACACCTGAAGAAAGAGCACCCAAAAATCAGTGCATCACAATGTCCTCAGATCTATAAAACAAAAACTGACTGAAGGGGGAAAAATTCAGGCCACAATAAATACACACCTGCCTTGCACACTAGTCAACAGACAGAAAACAAGTTCTATTTCAATACCACGATAAACTTGATCTAGTAACGACCAATACAATCAAGAGCATTCATTTTTCCAACAGTGGGCATATATCGAACTAGAAAAGTCACCTCAACTGACTCCAAAAACACTAATGCCATGCAAAAACATGTTCACTTACCACAGCATACAAATCTCCACCTCAAGTTTTGCTTCCCTAAGAATCAGCCTACGACAACCACATGAGCGGGTGAAGGATCTTTCACCCCTTTCTTCCTTTAATGCAATCAGGAAGCAATAAGCAAAAAGGAAGAAAGCACACCCTAAGGATGGTAGAGTGGAAAAGGCAAAGCACCTGATGTCTCTGTCCATATCCCTGAGTCGCTACACCAGCCCTGATTGGCCGATGCAGACTCACTGTGGCATCAAATAAACCCATGAATTCTGTTATCTGCAGCCCAACAGATACAGATACCAATAAAATGTGAGCAAAAGGCATGAACAGAATGCACAGAGGATGAAGATTAGTTGATAAACATAAGGGGGAAAACATTCAACCTCATTTGTAATTAAAAAAATCAAATTAAATAATTACGTATTATTTTCTGCCCAGTATGGGTGTGATTAAAAAGGACACTCATATTGGGCCCCTGGGTGGCAAAGTTGCTTAAGTGACAAACTCTTGATTTCAGCTCAGGTCATGATCCCAGTGTCCTGGGATCCAGCACCCTGGGGTGGCTCCCTACTCAGCAGGGAGCCTGCATCTCTCTCTCCCTCTGCCCCTCCCCCCTGATCATGCCCTCTCTTCCTCTCTCAAATAAATAAAATCTTTAAAAAAAATTAAAGATAAAATCTTTGGAAAATAAAATAAAATTCCTTTGCATGGAATATAAATTAGTATGTTTTTATGGGGAGACAATTTGGATATACATACATACACACACCTACATGTATGTAGATACATATTCTTAAGGCATGTATGTATTCTTTTAATTTTCATTAAATATTTATTTATTTTAGAGAGAGAGGTGCATGAGCAGAAGGGGCAGAATGAAAGAGAGAATCTCAAGTAGACTCCACGCTGAGCAGGGAGTTTGACAAAGGGCTTGATTCCATGACCTGAGCTGCAACCAAGAGTGGGACACTTAACTGACTATGCCACCCAGGCACCCCAAGTATACATGTATTCTTAAAAATATTCTAGCCATTTACCTGGTAAATCTACACCTAGAAATCATCCCATTAAAATAACCCTAAACATTGGGGTGCCTGGGTGGCACAAGTCGGTTAAGCACCCAGCTCTTAATTTCAGCTCAAGTCATGATCTCAGTGTTGTGAAATCAAGCCATGTGTCAGCTCCATGATTGGCATGAAGTCTGCTTAAGATTCTCTCCCTGGGGGCGCCTGGGTGGCTCAGTGGGTTAAAGCCGCTGCCTTCAGCTCGGGTCGTGATCCCAGCGTACTGGGATCGAGCCCCGCATCGGGCTCTCTGCTCTGTGGACAGCCTGCTTCCTCCTCTCTCTCTGCCTCTCTGCCTACTTGTGATCTCTATCTGTCGGATAAATAAATAAAATCTTTAAAAAAAAAAAAAAAAGATTCTCTCCCTGTCACTCTGTCCCTCTGCCCCTCCACCCTACTCCTCCTCTCTCTTTCAAAATAAGTAAATTAATAATAATAATAATCTTGAACATCAAAAAATCCTATTTAAAATAATGAAAAAAACTGAGAAAGAAGTTAACTGTGATATCTCTACTAGATAAACACTACCATTTAGAATCTTAGCTTTCAAAAACATTGTAAAATGTCTAAGAACAGCAAATGAAAAATCAGAAACATTGTATAATAACTGCAATAAATAAATAAATTAATAATCTCTCCACATAAGCAAGGTCAATACATTAAATTTTAAATGAGTGTCAGGGGGTAAGTAGGTTGACAAAAGGAATCTTTTTTATAGTTTATTTCATTTTCAAGTTATGTTTTTCTTTTCCTAAAGATTTTATTTATTCAACAAAGAAAGAGAGAGAGAATGCATGCTCAATAGTGTATAAGCATTGGGGTGCCTGGGTGGCTCAGTGGGTTAAGCCTCTGCCTTAGGCTCAGGTCATGATCTCAGGGTCCTGGGATCGAGGTCCGCCTCAGGCTCTCTGCTCAGCAGGGAGCCTGCTTCCCCCCCCCCCACCGCCCCTACCTCTGCCTGCTTCTCTACTTGTGATCTCTCCCTCTGTCAAATAAATAAAATCTTTAAAAAAAAAAAAAAAAAAAAAGAGGGACGCCTGGGTGGCTCAGTTGGTTAAGCGGCTGCCTTCGGCTCAGGTCATGATCCCAGCGTCCTGGGATCGAGTCCCACATCGGGCTCCTTGCTCGGCAGGGAGCCTGCTTCTCCCTCTGCCTCTGCCTGCCTCTCTGTCTGCCTGTGCTCGCTCTCTACCAAATAAATAAAATCTTTAAAAAATAAATAAAATAAAAAAAAGAAAGAAAAGCGTGTGCAAGCACAAGCAGGGGGAAGGAGAGAGGGAGAAGCAGACTCCCTATTGAGCAGGGAGCCTGATTCTGGACTCTATTCCAGGACCCTGGGATCATGATGCTTAACTGACTGAACCAGCCAGGTGTCCCTCAAATTACGTTTAAAAATGAAAAAAAGGATTTTAAAGATTAAAATATTAATATTACATTTAAATTAAGCCTATTTTTTCCTCAAGTGTGGTTAATTCTAAACAAGGATCAAGTAATATTTAAAAGTAATACGACAAAACTAGGATATAGTCATCTTCTCAAGATACCAGTGGGGCCCTCAATACACAACAGGTAACTCCTGAAATAGACTTTCCTCTGTCCTTATTTGATAAGGCTGACAGTCAGTCCATAATCAGCTCCTTTCTATACTGTAGCACAGTTAGCTATAGACAGTTGTCTGTGTATTCTAGATCATTTTAAGTAACTTAAGTGCAGGAACCAGGTCTTGTTAAAAACATTAACAAAAAGATACCCTGATTTCTCCTAACACCTACCATGATGTTTTGTACAATGAGGCACTGAAAAGATATTTGTTTGACAAAAATATTTAAAACACACTGTTGTACTGTTTTCATGACAACCTGGAGAGCGAAGATGAAATATGCACTGTTTGAAATTACATGTGGCAGTCTTATGTGGAGAATCACATCACGTTGCGAGGTTTTCTGAAACTTAATAGCAAAACTTCAAGTCTTACATCCACTCTTCCAAAGTCCAAAAATTAGTAAATAAATTTGACTTCAGAAAAAAATGAACAACAACAGAATCAGTCTTAGAAGTTTAAGCAGCAAATAAAAAGAGTTTAAGCTTAAAAGGAGCTCCACCTAGAGCGGAATATGTAGGTTAGAAAGACATCTCGCTTGCCTCACCCTATTCAGGAATTTTCATGAATTTTCACTACAACGCCCAGGGCAAATAGACATGAAGACCTGTTCTATAACTAAAAGCCCCTAACGTCCTTTAATTTTGGACAGCCAACTGTACTGCATTCTCCTTTATAAAAGGGTTCACTTTCCAACTGACTCCTGTTGCTGCCCTGTTCCCATAACCTTCCAAATGTCTGAGATGTCTACCATAGCTATTTTCCTCCACGTCCTTCACCAGCTGTTCTAACACCTTCCAGGGTCCTCATGAGTCTGGACTTCCTCTAGTTCATAAGAAACCCTCACACAGACATCCTTCTCCTAACTGAGCACAGGACACCAGATGTGAGCCAACAGCCAGTCAGCAGAATCATCATTCCAGCCCTTACTATGAACACTAACTACGTCCAATCACGCACGAGCTCTTGGAGTAGCAGCCAGGGCTACTCTGAGTCCGCCTAGAACATGGGAATTACCTACCATCTTTTGGAATTTAATTTTTCTAAAATGTGTTTATTATCCTATAAAAATTGCCCTTTTTTAATTGCCTTTTTTCTTTTGATTTATAGTCCTATGAATTCTAACACACATATTTCAACATTAAACACCTGTAAGAAATTGCAATTATCCCTACTTGGCTTCATCCTGTGTGAAGCACTGGACATATCTGCATCTGGAGTGGGCAGACACTATTCCATAATGCTGTGCTTCCCAACCTTGGGCTACTGACTTTGGGTACAGGTGTATTACAGACATCGCTGCAATGGTCATGATACCTCATGGGCTAATCTTGCCCAGTTTTAAAACAAGCAGTTTCCTCTAGGTACAATCTACTATTTTTTACATGCTACTGGTGATGAATAAAAATGTATTTATGGGGTGCCTGGGTGGCTCAGTGGGTTAAGCCTCTGCCTTCGGCTCAGGTCATGGTCTCAGGGTCCTGGGATCAAGCCCCGAATCGGGCTCTCTGCTCAGCAGGGGAGCCTGCTTCCCTCTCTGTCTACCTCTCTGCCTGCTTGTGATCTCTCTGTGTCAAATAATTAAATAAAATCTTTTAAAAAATGTATTTATAATCATCCCTAAATTCACAGTAATTAGTTATATATTTCCTTAACACAAGAGGTTAATTAGGAGGATCCTCAAATTTCTTCATGTTAAAGGGATCATTGATGTAATAACAGACCAGTGGAATGGAAAGCAAGTCCTTGGCTTTGTATTGTCCTTTTGTCCTGTGCTTCATGATTTGACACCAATAAAACGTGAAGCTCCCTAAGGGGCAAACCCTTTCTTTTACTCCCTTGGAATCCTCTTCCCACTCCTCCCTCTGGCCAAGAGCATCCCATGATACACCTGCAACCAGTGGCTGTAAGCCTTCTCCTTCCTTCCCAGAAGAATAGAAGCTAGAGTAAAATTAATTCTTACCACAGTGTGTTAATTCCTTTAATACTACTTGCAGCAGATATGCAACTATAATTTTCTTTTTTCTTCTCTAATGTTTGCTTTTGTTTTCCTGGTAACCACACACATTCAGAGAGAATGGCTACTCAAAGGAAACATTTAGCTTTTTTTAAAATTTAATTTTATTTAAATTCAATTAACATATAGTATATTACTAGTTTCAGAGGTAGAATTCAGTGATTCATCAGTTGCATATAACATCCAGTGCTCATTATATCATGTGCCCTCCTTAATGCCCATCACCCAGTTACTCTATCCTCCTAACCTCCTCCCCTCCAGGAACCCTCAGTTTTTTTCCTGTGGTTAAGAGTGTCACATGGTTTGTCTCCTCCTCTGATTTGTATTTATTTTTCCCTCCCTTTCCTTATGATCCTATTTTGTTTCTTAAATTCCACATGAGGGAAATCATATAATTGTCTTTCTCTGCTTGACTTATTTTTCTTAGCATAGTACTCTCTAGTTCCATCCACATCATGGCAAGATTTTTTTTTCTGATGACTGAGTAGTGGTCCATTGTATACATAGACATCTTCTTTATCCATTCATCTATCGATGGGCATCTAGACTCTTTCCATAGTTCGGCTATTGTGGACATTGCTGCTACCCAAAGAGGTAAAGGATCTGTTCTCTGAAACTACAGAACACTCACAATAGAAACTGAGGAAGAAACAAAGAAATGGAAAGACGTTCCATGTTCATGGATTGGAAGAACAAGTTTTGTTAAAATGCCTATGCTACCCAGAGCAATCTATACATTGATTCATTGCAATCCCTATGAAAATACTATCATCATTTTTCAGAGCTGGAACAAATAATCCTAAAATTTGTATGAAATCAGAAAAGACCCTGAATAGCCAAAGGAATGTTAAAAAAGAAAACGAAGCTGAAGGCATCACAGTCTCAGACTTCGAGGTCTATTACAAAGCTTGAGTCACCAAGACAGTATGGTACTCGCACAAAAACAGACACATTGATCAATGGAACAGAAGAGAAAACCCGGAAATGGACCCTCAACTATATGGTCAGCTAATCTTTGACAAAGCAGGAAGGAATATTCAATGGAAAAAAGTCTCTTTAACAAATGGTGTTGGGAAAATTGGACAGCCACATGCAGAATGAAACTGGACCATTTTCTCACACCACACACAAAAATAAACTCCAAATGGATGAAAGACCTAAATGTGAGACAGGAATCCATCAAAATCCTAGAGAAGAACACAGGCAGCAACCTCTCTGAGCTCAGCAGCATCAACTTCTTACACGACATGTCTCCAAAGGCAAGGGAAACAAAAGCCAAAATGAACTATTTGGACGTCATCAAGATAAAAGCTTTCGCACAGCACAGCAAACAGCTGACGAAACCAAAAAAGACAGCTGACACATGGAAGAGATATTTATTTGCAAATGCTGTATCAGCTAAAGGGCTAGGATCTAAAATTTATAAAGAACTGATCAAACACCCAAGGAAACATTCAGTTTTAAAGCTATGGAACTCAGTGGTTCAGCCAAACATGAGTTTTAAAGTGGGTCAGACCCAAATCTGAGCAGAGTCTCATCTTCCTCATTTAGCTATGCTATCTCAGGCAAAATCACTTCATCTTTCTTGGATTCAGCTTCTGTAAAATGTGGCCAATTTTAGTAACTTCCCCAAAACTCTTACCTGCCACGATTAAATTCAAGAACGCATGTAAACTACTTAGCACAGGGACTGTGATTACTAGGTTCTTTGGAAGCAGCTATTATTTTATTTTATTTAAGATTTTATTTATTTATTTGACAGAGAGAGATCACAAGTAGGTAGAGAGGCAGGCAGAGAGAGAGAGGAGGAAGCAGGCTCCCTGCCAAGCAGAGATCCCGATGCGGGACTCGATCCCAGGACCCTGAGATCATGACCTGAGCCGAAGGCAGAGGCTTAACCCACTGAGCCACCCAGGCGCCCAGCCATTATTTTAAACTTCACTTTCATACCACAAAGAATTTCTTCCATTCGTGTGTAACTACTTTGTACACTGAAATAACCTGAGGATTAAAGTATTCTTATTTCCTTTATTAGTCCAGGTAAGTAATGGAGACCGGAGCTGGTTAAGTAACTTGCAAAACCCCCCAGGGGAAGCACCCTTACACAGCTGAGCTCAAAATCCAGGTCCGATTCCTAGACCATGCCACTTCCCATTCAATACCCTGAGGGTTCAACGAGGGAACTAGAAGCATCTTCTCATAGTCCAGAGGCCAAAAGGGCCAACGTATTTATGGCAGGGACCCAAACGCCAAGAAATGCGACTGGCACACAGCAGACAAGCTACAGACACATACAAAATGAACCACTGCTCGTTTACCCGTACCTAGCCAAAGCCGTGGTGCATCTACCTTTCCTACAGAAGAAAGTAGGAAGTAGGGGAAAAGTCTATTAAGGGTCAGTGTTGCACTGCAGCTTTGAGATAAACAAAAGCACTGACCGAATCCCCAAACTAGATCACTCCAGAGACAAAAGCAAAGAGCTCCTCTATTGGGATGCCAGCGGACGTTCACATTTTGGAGAATCATGCCTGGACGTACTCTTTTCCAAATCTACTACGCCTCCCCAACCCAGGGGCTCAATTCTCGCTTTTCTTGCCCCTCCCCCACCACAACCTTCAACCCTAGACCTGCCCTTCCCAGCCAAGGCTCCAAGGGCTCCTCCACCCTTCCATCCTCTCTACTTCCAGGCCCCTGGTGCCCGCTCAACGCCCGAACTCAACGCCCGACCTCAACGTCCAGGGCCCAACGTCCGATCCCCAACGACCGATGCCCCGCTGCCCCCACGCAGTCCCTTTCGCGGCCCACCCCACCCCCACGCGCCTGGGAACCCTGACCTGGTAAGAGGCGAAAGGGCCTCTGACCCCGACCCGTCTCTGAAGGCTGGCCGTGGTGGCGTCTGCCCGTGCCTGGCAGCCTCGCCTCCCAGATGCGCTCCCTGAGCTCGCCTCACCTCCAATGGCCAGCCCTGCGCCAGCGCTGCGCCTGCGCAGTCCGCGCCCACGTGCGCCCTGCGACGCCCACGCACGCCCTCCGTGTGCTGGAGAAGCCAGGCGGTGCCCCGGGCGCAGGGTGGAGGGCGTCGCTGTGCCCAGGGTTCCGCGCACGAACTTCCTCCTCCGAGACAATGCAGCTATTCCAGCAGCTTCTCGAAATGTGACCCTGCGAACTCAGACGGTGAATTTCGAGCGCAGAGTCGCAGACCGTATCTCTGTAAGGGTCACTTGGGTCTCATTAACCACTTAAAGTCTTCCAAGGTTCTTCAAATTCATCTGCTACCTCTGCCTGGAAAGTCAACACAGGTGGTCACTTTTTCCCTGATCAAGCGCACTCATATAATTGTAAAACTTTCTTTGGAAGGGACTAGGGACCGTTCAAGCAAATTCAGTAGAAAAATGGTACCCCCATGTATTTATCACCTAGTTTTAACATTGTCAGTTCACGCCCAGTGTTGTCTGCATTCGTACCCCCCCCACACACACTCCTCCCATTGTTTGGAAGCAAATTCTGATTTGTATGTTTTTTTTCTTTGTGATAGCTTTCTTTTTTAGAACGCTTTTAGATTCACAGAATAAAGTGAGAAGATAGAACAGAGTTTCTCACATTAACCACACCCAGGTTCCCCAATGACTCATATTGCAATAGTAGGTTACATTAACTACAATTAAGGAACCAACATTGATACATTATCACTAAAGCCCAGAGTTTATTTAGATTTCCATAGTTTTTACCTATTGTCCTTTCTCTGAGCCAGAATTCCATTCAGGATATCACATTATTACATTTAGTTGTTATGTCTGCTTAGGCTTTTCTTGGCTATGGCAGTTTTTCAGACTTTCCCTGTTTTGATGATCTTGATAGCTTCCAGGAGTACTGGTCAGGCATTTTGAAAGATGTTCTACTGTTGGAGTTTGATGTTTTTCTCATGATAAGACTAGAATTAAGAATTTTTGGAAGGAAGGCTAAAGAGGTAGAGTGCCATTTGTATAGCACCATGTCAAGTGTACTTCCTGTGAACATGATTCATGACAGTTGACATTTTCCACCTGTAGGGAGCAAGATGGTGTCACTCATGTCAAGGGGTGATATGGTCAGAAAAGCAGCCAAGGATATTGCAGGTAAGACCAGATCACCAAAACCAGTATAGACTGGGAGTACTAAAGATTAATAACCTGTAAGGCCTGGAAGACCTAGAAGCTGTTAATCACTAGAGCCAGAAGAGGCCTGCAAAGGTGCAAGACTGATGAAACTCCTGTAAACAGGGAGGATTTCTTGAGCAAACTGCCAGACTCTCTAGACACTGACCCTTTCTCATCTGACCACATTCAAAGACAACTGCTGTGGAAGGCTGTGCCTGATTGATCTCTAAACATAATAGAGATCCTCCACTTTTGAACATATTAAGCTGTAAGTGCCTAGAGCTGGCGTAGACCTGACAAAGACCTCATCTCAACCGCCCTCACAGACTAACTTGGTTTGATTCATTAAATTCTTAGCCTTATTGTGTCTTGTTTGTTGCATAATTTTGTATTGTACTTTGTGTGATGTGTATGAAGCCAAGTTAAATGCACAGTGATATGTCATTGAGTTAGTATCCTGAACCTGCTATTAACCTTACTTTATGATTGTATTAACCTTACTTTATGATTGAATGAAGCTGACATTGCAGAGACACACCTCTTATACACACCTTGATACCATGCTTGATACACCACCACCTGACTAGTGTTCTTCAGATTTCTAGTTACTCTTGTTTTCCCTCCCTTTGCATATTACACACTTTGGAAGAAAGTCATTATACATAGTCTACACCTAAGAGAGGTTAAGGGCCAGATACCAAAGTTATTTCAAATTTGTTTACATGGGAAATTTGTCTCTTCTCCATTTATTAATATATTTGATCATATATACTATATATGTATTAGTATGAACTTGGATTTACTTTATACTTTGGATTATAATCCAACACTACCTTAGTTCCATGCTCAAATATTTCCAACTTTGGCCATTGGGAGCTCTTTGAGTTGGCTCTTGTTACCCTTTGACATATTCCCATTGGTGTGGGTTGTTTTTATTTTTATTTATTTGGAGATTTGGGATCACATTTACTTTCTGGGACATTGTTTCTTGTTATCTATACATGTTTATATATTTTTAAAAGATAATAACTTTTGAAAGCCATGCCAAAACTTAACAATTAACAATTTAACAATTTCTTAATATCATGAAACTAGTATTTAAAATATCCAGAGAGTCTCAAATGATTTTTAATAATTGGTATGTTCAAATCAGGCTCCAAGCAAGATCCTATATTGTATTCAGTAGATGTATTTTAAAAAGAGATTTCCTTTTTATCCTTTTCTTGCAATTTATATATTGAAGTAATGGCAGGTTTTCCTTACGTTCAATTTTGAGTATATCCTCTCTGGCAAGAATACTTCACAGGTGGTATTGTGTTTCTCTAAAGCATCACATAAGAAGACACTTAATAATCTAGTTGTTTCTCTTTGGAGGCTTTAAAATTGATCTAACAGTTTCAAGTGTTGTCAGCCCCATCCATCCACTGGCTTTTTGTCTAATGATTCTAGACTTGCTGATGATTGTTACCTACATCCCTTATTTCATTAGGGTTTGCAAAATGCTGATATCTATTTTCTGCATTTATTTATTATCTTTAAAGAACTTTCCCACATTGACTATTTGATTGAGAGTCAGTTTGTAACAGGAAAGTTAGGACGCTTGACTCTTGTATCAGTTTTCAGACTGTGATGATTCTTTGGCATCTTTGAAGGTGACCAGTGATGTTTTAAAAAATCAACACACATTAATTTTTGACATAGCAGAGGAGTTGCAAATATTATTTTTTTTTGCAAATGTTATTATTTTTTAATGCTAAATTGTCCTTTGACCAGTGGGCACACTTTTGAATTGGCTCCTGAGTCTTTGACACAACTCTTACGATTTTTCTTCTTTGCTTTCTCATACTGTATCTTAGACTTCCTTGCACCTTTCCTGCTCCAGTCTTAGAATCAGTCCTTGATTTCCTAGGGGAGTGCAAGTGATGTTTTGTGGGAAATTATATTTAGAAATGATGGGAGAATAAGGGTATATATTGTGCTGATTGTTAATCCAGGCCTTTTCAGCAGGACAGACTTTTAATGAGAAAAAAAAAAATACCATGAGCTCATACTGATATTTCTAAGTTCAAATTTAGGATTGCAGAATTTTTATTTAAAATTCCTTTTTGTATCTGTATTTCCTTTCTCCAACAATGAAAATCTCCATATCCAGAAATATAATTACTTATATGCTTTAAACTAGTATATATTTCAGAAATAACACTATGAAGGTTATTACTAACCATATGAGCTATGAAAAAGGCTTGCATTTTTCTCCCTTGGAAAAATATATCTCACTAGGAATGTTTGGTCGATTATTTTAAAGTCAATTTATTTCTTCATTCTCAAAAACACTTTAATTGCAAAGTGTGTTTCACTGCAGTATTTTCATTTACGGAGGGAGGTGCCATTTCCTGCTGAAAAGGAAAGAGGAACAAAGTGACACAATGTTGAGGTTTTTTAGCGATTTGTCCCCCTAGCAGTTGGTATCAAAGAAGCTTAACAGAACAGGAACAAGCTTTGCAGTGCAAATTCTCACGCTGACAACTTGTCAGAATTAAGTACTTTCACTCATGAGTTGTGAGTAGGAAGTCCTAAACCAGAGAACATCAATGGACGGCGTAGATTTGCAAAACCTTCGCAGCCTGAAACTGTTCCCCGTACTTATCTGGACCCGATTAGGCAACTGTATTCAACACACTTTCTCCTCTAAGACACTTCTTGTTGCTACTTACTGAGCAGCTCCTGCATGTCAACCCCCCCCAGTGCGGCCTGGGACAACCAGCCGGGAGAGGACACTTCCCGCGCTCAAGGCGCTCACAGGCCGGTGCCAGGGACGAACGCACGAACAGTTTATTATTGAACAATGGCAGTGGGTGCCAGGCTGAAGATACGAACGCGGCGTTATGGAAACCCCCAGACTCTGTCCCAGGGATGAATCGTCAGACGGACAGGTAGGCTCCTCCTGCTGATTCCGTCTACGTCAGGTGCAAGGTTTGCGCGTCAGAGCTGGGAAGTCACAATTTCAAATTCTTTTATTGCTTTCTGCCCCTGACTAATACGAGAAGGGCCAAAGGGTAAGGTGGGCTTATATCCAATGAGAGCGTCCTACAGAAAGAACACGCTTGGGGTGGGAATGGCGTGAGACACTGGGCAGGACAAGCAGGATTGCTGGCTAGCCGAGTCAGTCCGGGCGTGGGTGCCCCGCGCGTCTGAGCGTGGGGCTGGGCGCTGTGGGGGCAGGAGGCGGTGCGGCCGCGGCCCCGGCCCCGCCCACTGCAGACAGGTTACACCGACCCCGACGCGCGTCGCGTCACACCGCCTGCCCCTCGCTGACTGGCTCCTCCAGGGAGCCCCGCCCCCTCAGCTGTAGTGGGGCCGGCTTCGGCGTCGCCGCCATCTTTGTTGATGTGTCAGCTCCGCGGGGGATTGGGGAAGCCAAGGAGGAGGGAGCGCGGTGTCGGCCCTGTCCCTGGTCGCCGTTTCCACACCCGCGCCCCCCACCCCTTCCTGGTCTGCCGGACCCAGCTATGGAGAAATTAGGCCCTGAGCCTGAGCTTCAGCGGCCTCGTTAGGGGTGCGGCCTGAGGCTCGGAGAAGTGGGGTGAGTGCTCGACGGGCGCCCGGAGCCGACCGCAGCCGCCGGGCCGGCGCTGAGGGACTGCCCCCCTCCCCCGCGGTGCTGCGGGTCCCGGTCCGCTCTCCGCCTGGCTTTTCTCGCGGGCGGTGGAGGCTGGCGAGCGCTGGGGGACGGAGTTAGGAACCCCTCTCTCTCCCTGCCTTGTTCCCTGGGTCCCGGGCCGGCTGGAGAGGAGGAGGCGGCGGAGAGGTCGGCGGAGGTCGGGGGCCGCGCCTCGGGAGCGGTGCTTGGAGAGCAGCCTAGTTTGGGCCGATTGCCTGGTCTCCCAGCGCGAGCTGCGCTGAAGCCCCACCTGCTCGGCCGTCTTTCAGACTCAATCGCCTATTTCTCTTTCCGTTTTCAAGTCGACTGTGTGTGTGTTTTATGTTTACTGTTGTGCTGACTTTTTGCCGTCTTACAAACTCCTGGCGTTACTGTGATTTTAAGTAACTTGAAGGCGTTTGCTTGGGATTTGGGTTATGAGAGATACTGTTACTGGTTTTTATGTTGCCTTTCTTCCAAGGACATCGGGCATTTGATATACCTTGGCTGGCAAGGATATTTCAGATTTGTGTCTGTCAGACTTGTAACATGGGAAAGCCTCTTGTACCTGTCCTCCAGCAGCAAGCCTGGGGATAGCGCAGGTGTAATTGATGCTTAGCTGTTAGCACTTTAACAACTGTAGCTAATATTCCCATCTTGGTTTTGTTTAAAGAGGCCTGGATTTGGAGTCGGAACGTCTGGATTAGAATCTTTTTCAAAAATAGTTTTGTTAAACCTGTGGGGATTAGTATAGTAAAAATAATGATGTACAGGCATTTGGCACTTTTCTCCGTGTGTGTTTGTGATGTTTCTTGATGCCTGGTGGTTTTATTTCTTCCTAAATGATAGGCTGGAAGTTTTTTTTTTTTTTTTTTTAGGAAAAGTGTGCAATAAATGAGTGGAACAGTATTTCAAAAGGTGTGCCTGTAGTCTTTAAAAAAAAAAAAGAAAGATTGCTCAGATATGCTAATTGTGGGTGTAGCCTTCCTAACTACCAACTACACCTTCATATTTGCGGAGTTAATCTTGTGGGGAAGATAAAGGTTCAAGAGACATTGACGGTGAAACTAAACTGTCTTCTTGTGAATAAAGTCTCTTCTCTGTACAGCTACTTTTCAACTTTTATTCATCATTACAAAAATAGAAAAGTGATGATGGGCCTCGTTCCTTTTTTCCTTTTTGGTCTTTTCATTTGATTTAAAATTCAGTAAAGGTGTTGAGTAATTCACAGATCTTAGAAAGAATTAAAACTTTGCCTTGTAGTAGGCAAACATATATAAATAGTCTACTTGGAAATGCCTGGCTTGTGTTTTTCCCTGGAAGTGCATGGATTGTGTTTATGTTGATGTTATTATTTTGAATTCTTGTCAAATTCAGAATGCCAGCATATAAACCTAGATTTCTTTAAACAGTGAAGGTTTCAGAGAGTGTCATTGGTATTTCAGAGTCTCGTTGCTAACATTAAAGGAGTGCTATAACACGGTAACTACTTGACCTTTTAGTTCCTTCACCGGTAAATGCAAGAGTTGTCCTTTAGGGCTGTTCAATGACAGCATAGCTGATGTCAGTTGCTTAGTATATTCAGTTTAAAAACGCCTATTTACAGCTACATGCTGACATTACCAAGTGAAGGTAAAATAGTACAGAACACTCCTAATAGTTTGAAGCAGCCTCATTTAGAAATTTAGAAAAATTGTCTTTCCCTTTGAAGAATGACTAGAAATCTGTATTAGTTTTCCAAATATCTAACAATTTCATGTTAAAGTAATAATCCTTGACCTCAAGTTCTGTTTTTTTCTTTCAATGAGGGGTACCTGGGAGGCCAAGTCAGCTAAGCCTCTGATTTATGCTCAAGACATGATCCTCAGGGTCCTGAGATTGAGGCAGCCTGGAGCTCCCTACTCAGCCAGAAGTCTGCTTCCCCCTCTTCTCCCTCTGCCTCTTCCCAGCTTGTGCTCATTCTCTCTCAAATAAAATCTCAAAAAGAAACAAACCTGATTCTTGAATTTCTCATAAACATTCACTGGGCTTGGGGTATTGTAAATGTTATATTTAGTATTTTAGGGCAACAGGGGGAGTATATAGATCATTTAAATTTACAAATAACCCTCTAAGTTTTTCAGACTTCTTGAACTTTATTATTTAGCTACTTAGATTATGAAAATCTACTTGGACTAAGTAAACAAGGAAAAATACTGGCATGAAGGGACAATACACACAAAATCAAAATGAAACCCACCAAAGAAAGTATTGATTAGATTGTGAGTATATTTGTCTGTCATTAAGACACATGAACTGATAGTCTGCTTTAGGGATGATTATGTAGTCAGTGCTAATGAATAATGTTTTTAGTAAACTATATCATACGAATATTAACTGAATGCAGGCCAAAGGTGGTTTCAAAATTTAAACATTAACCAGAACCCCTTAATAAAAGGAGACTTAAAACTTACCTTTATTGGGGTGCCTGGGTGGCTCGGGGGTTAAGCCTCTGCCTTTGGCTTGGGTCATAATTGCAGGGTCCTGGGATCAAGCCCCACATCTGGCTCTCTGCTTGGCGGGGAGCCTGCTCCCCCCCACCCCACCTGCCTCTTTTCCTACTTGTGATCTCTCTCTCTATAAAATAAATAAGTAAAATCTTTTAAAAAATTGCATTGTCTAAGAGTAAACATAATATGACAGATGTCTTGATAATGTGATAGATGGAATGGCCACTTACCTCTTCTTCCTGGAATCCTGATGGACCATAATTTCTCTTTCTCTTGTTATCCTGTCATAGGATTTGGTACTATTTGAGGGCACTCCTGCTGCATCTATTGCCTTGAGTCCTTTTTTTTTTTAAGAATGGTTGGTTGATTATTTATTTAGGAAGGAGAGTGAGTGTGAGCAAGCAAGCGAGCATAGGAACGTGAGGGGCAGAGGGATGGGGAGAGAGAATCTCCAGCAGACTCTATTACTGAGCACGGAGCCCTATTCAGGGCTTGATCTCAGGACTCTGAGATTACATCCTGAACTAAAACCAAGAGTCAGCCACTCAACCAACTGCACCACCCAGGCACCCCCTTAGTTTGTCTTTCTAACATCTTTTCTTGTAATGTAATGCACATAGCTGTAAAATTTGCTCTGCCCTGAGGCTTAGGTGCAAAGCTAAACAAACCCCCATGGGCATAATTGACTTTGGCTTCATACTCTTTAAACTGGTAGGATAAAGGCAGAAATCTACAGATACCTTTCACGTAAAGGAAACTCATTAAGGTTAAATTTTACCTACAAACTTAATTAGATGTGAGTACCATAAAGAATATTTCTCCCTTTTGAAAGAACTTAGAGTTCTTTGAAATAGCTAGCTTAGTTTTTAGTCTTTTTTTTAAGGTTTTAATCTGATTTGCATGAATTCACCTTCTGTGAACTTCAGTGTCTAATATTTTCATCATGTGAAACAAGGTTTTCGTGTTTTTTTACACAGGTTCCTTTCTGTTCTATTATTTTATTCCGTTTAAAAACTTTATCCAGGAATGTGTTTGTATTCTAAAGGTAACATCAAAAATTACTTACTAGGGTTTGTGGTCAGATTATGTTGGACTGTGGATGCATTTCTCATGTAGTTTATTGCTTTTGATTTTAATTGCCGTATCACAGCCTTGTTAGGACTGGTCAGATAAATTATTCTTTTGTTCATGCTGCTTTTAAAGTGTATGTGGGGGGACGCCTGGGTGGCTCAGTTGGTTAAGTGGCTGCCTTCAGCTCAGGTCATGATCCCAGCGTCCTGGGATCGAGTCCCGCATCGGGCTCCTTGCTCGGCGGGGAGCCTGCTTCTCCCTCTGCCTCTGCCTGCCTCTCTGTCTGCCTGTGCTCACTCCCGCTCTCTCTCTGACAAAAAAAAAAAAAAAAATTTAAAGTGTATGTGGGAATTATATGAAAAAGCATTTAGTGTAATTGGCCTACAAAGGACAGTGAACCATTATAGTGAAGAGCAGGAGTGCTCTCTCAGACTCAGCTTGCTTATCTTAGTGGACATGATTTTGAGAAATACACAGGTGGTGTTTGAGATTCATATGGTATAGTTTGTAATTTAAAAATTTGTTGTCGTAAATAATATTTATGCTGCACTGAGCCAGATTTTTTTGTTGGATTTAAAACATTTATGTGTATCTTACATAGCTTCTGAGGGAACATTGACAGATGTTCATATTAAAATGCTGTAAACACAGAGTAAAAGATTTAAGAGAGAGCCTTTTTTTTTTTTTAAACATAGAGCTTTTAAATATATTGGTCCACTATACCCGAATGTAAACTCCCTAGCAGATGCATGTTTTCTTCACTGCCGTGTTCCCAGCACAGAATAGTGCCTGCACATGCTCAGTACATGTTTGGTGAATGAATTAATAGTTCGGAAATGTATTTGTACCTTGGTACTTTTGTATGAGGCGTGTTTGTTTGATAAGCTGTTGCCAGATATCTGTGGATTGGATTCATTCGTATTTGCAGTTTATTGATTAAGCTTAAGTTTTTTTTATTTATACTGCTAATTACTGAGAAAACAAGCAACTGTACTAAGAGCTGTTAAAGACTTTTTATTTGTAAGGCTCTTTTTTTTTCTTGGTAAGGCTCTTAATATGGAAATAATTTTGTAGAAATGTGAGTTCTTGCATTAAGAAATAAACAGGTGGGGACGCCTGGGTGGCTTAGTGGGTTAAGCCCCTGCCTTGGGCTCAGGTCATGATCCCAGGGTCCTGGGATCGAGTTCCGCATTGGGCTCTCTGCTCAGCAGGGAGCCTGCTTTCCTCTCTCTCTCTCTCTCTCTCTCTGTCTGTCTGCCTGCCTCTCTGCCTACTTTTGATCTCTCTCTGTCAAATAAATAAATAAAATCTTAAAAAAAAAAAAAGAAATAAAACAGGTGGATAATGGCTGGCTTTAAGGCAAGTAAAAAATGTTTCTTGACCAGTTGCCTACAGCTGATGAGCTCCAGTAAGAGCGAAACCAATTCTCACTTCACTGAAACAGTATGAAGTGTGAATTGGTCCTGTAGTACTGTGTCAGAAACAACTCTGGAAAAAAGTGCTTAAACTGAGAGGAATTTTGTGACTGTTAGGTTTTAAATACCGTATTTTCTCCTAATGAGTAAGAGATGCTAAAAAGTCAGATAACCTGTGTTAATACTTTTTTTAACCTCAAAAAAGGAATAGATGTTGTAATCCATATAATCGCTACATATTTATACAGGAGTGGGGATTTGATTTTTACAAGCACTTCTTATTTAAAACAGTCTTGTAAACAAATGTCTAGTTTTATATCCTCTCCCTTTAAACTACCCTTAGGCTATTGGATCCTCAGGAATCTTGACGACAACTACCCCTGTCCCCCAAAGAAAAAACTTGGACAACAGCCAGACTGGCCCACATCTGTATGGCCAACTGGAGGCCCACAAGAGGACTCAGCTCTTTCCTCCCCCCACAGTTACCTGGTTAATTGTGGATACAATCAAGCTCATTGTGGTGCCCCTCCCCCCACCAATCTTTTACAGTTCAGTTACTTGATCTTTGGTGATGGCTTTGTTGCATATATGCATGTCATATATACATGTAAATTTTCCTTAACCCCTCTACCTTTCCTTTTGTGTCCAATTAGTATTCATCTGAGCATCAGAAAGCTCAGTTTGCAAGCTCAGTGGTTACCAGATGTCCTTTTATGTGAAGACTTTTTCAGAGGTCAGGGACATATTACTGATCAACAGTATAGAAAGTACTTGTATTTTGAAGTTAAATTTAGCTAAATTTAATTTACAGAAGGATAATAGGTAAGACAGTTTAAGCTGCGGTAATCATAAACACAGGTTTATTTGTTTTTGTTTTTTAACCTAGGTGAATATTCAGTGGAATGAGTCAAACTTTTATTCTTCACAGTACATGTCTCAGATTATTGTATAAACCCAGTGGACCCCACCTCACTGAGAAATGAACAGCATTTAACATTTGCAAGAATGAATGCAAATGTAGTGGAGAATATATTTGTTGATTTGTTATCATTATTGCTGGAGATTTAAGAGTCATGTTCAGAGTCAGTTCAGAGTCATGTTCCTCCTTGCTAATACAGAGCTCATTTAAAAAACTGAAGACTGTTCAAAAGTGTCACAAGGAAGGAAGGCTGTGACTGTGTGCTTAATGAGTATAAATGCAATATGTTTTCATTTACACGAGGGTATTTTTGTACTTAAATGAGAGAAACTTTGAAGGAAGATGAGGCATTAAAATTGGACCTTTAAATATAATTAGGCTCTGGATAGATTGAAGAAAAGGACATTCTAGATGGGAGCAAAGCCATGGAAATGTTAATATGAAGATTGGAGGAATCTTGAGTAGACTGGTCAGAGACTGATTATAGTGAAGTCCTAGGATTTTAGGAATGTGTTGAGAGAGAAGACTAGGAAAGTAGTATGATTGGTTTACCCAGGAATTGCAGCTCTGAGGTGTAAACAAAATGGTTTTAGTTTTTCCGTATTAGGTCTCTCATCCTTTCCACTTCCTTCTGGAATACAGTCTCCTAATAATGTATTAATTTGATGTCCTATCTTTCTGCCACTTTTGATTACTAGAGAAAATTTATTCTAGAAATTAAAGATTTCAATCATTAAAAAAAAAAAACAAGCAACCAAAAACATTAATCACAAACTCCTTGTTCTACCTAAAGAAAGATTGAAGGTGTTAGTTACCAGTTGCTTCGATTAAAGAAGAGGTAATTTAGCTCTAAAATATGTCCTTTTTTTCTCTAGCTAGCCCTTTTGGAGTTGGGGGAAGAAGACCAGCCAGGGGAAGCAGAATTCTTATTATAGGAACCTCTAAAGAGGGAAGAGATAACCCTGGCCTCATTCTGATTTGTCTGGTTGCATTTGGTGGTGGTCTCTGTGGAGGTATTGTGTGGCTTTTTTAGGAGCAGTGTTGTAGCTTCTTAGGCCCTTCTGCCATCGAGGGGCAGTCCACTTCATAGGGCAGCTCCTGTTCCCCGTTGGCAGAGCCATTGTAGTACACACTTCAACCCCTTCTCTGGATAGGGTGACACTTGGGCTAGTGCTGTCTCAAGTCACATGATCATTTCATGGAATAAGATTGAGAAACCAACATTTCATGTGGTACAGGTATGAAGTGATTACACCTGGACTGAGTTGCAAGTAGGGGACAATGGCAGTAGAAAAGAGGGTATAATTGGAGACATGAAATTGGTAAAAGAGTATGAGGGCAAAGGAAAGGAAGGAGTTATGACTAGGAAAAATGACATCATTGTGGTGCCTGGGTGGCTAAGTCAGTTAAGCATCTGCTTTGGGCTCAGGTCATGATACTAGAGTCCTGGGATCAGCCCCACATCGGGCTCTCTGCTCACTGGGAAGCCTGCTTCTCCGTCTTTTTACCACTTGTGCTATTTCTCTGTCAAGTAAATAAATAAAATCTTAAAAAAAAAGAAAAAATGATATTGTTGACAGAAATAGAAAGGATTAACTGGAATTGCTCAATTATGGGAGCTATAATTTTGATTTGGGATTTATGCCATTTTGAGTTTGAGGTTTTTGTGGAACATCCATTTGAAATGTCTGTATTCAGGTGAATATTTTAATATGGTCATAGAGTGAAAGCAAACAGGTAATTTGTTATCTGTAACTCAAGAACACAGGACTGGGGACGCCTGGGTGGCTCCGTTGGTTAAGCGGCTGCCTTCGGCTCGGGTCATGATCCCAGTGTCCTGGGATCGAGTCCCACATCGGGCTCCTTGCTCGGCAGGGAGCCTGCTTCTCCCTCTGCCTCTGCCTGCCACTCTGTCTGCCTGTGCTCGTTCTCTCTCCCTCTCTCTCTCTGACAAATAAATAAATAAAATCTTAAAAAAAAAAAAAAGAACACAGGACTGAAAGTAACTAATGTGGATATCAGCTAGGAGTTGGTTCAGATTATCAAAGTGGTTGAATTCTAGAAGGGAAAATAAAGTTGACAGCTGAATTGTGGAAAATATGAAAGCTGGATAAAAGAATAATTCTTGACAATTAGTGTTTTTCTCTTGACAAAGGATGGCTACATTGTCTAATGATAGTTTCTTCTTTATGCTGGAGAGTCATAATCCCTTTATATATTCTAATTTAAATAGATTCTTTGTTACCTGTTTTGGTCAGCTGCTATAACATTGGTTATGTTTAAAACCATTCATTTTTAGATTTCTAAATTAAGATTTTAAATTCAGCAACACATTCACAAGTTATATCTTTTTTTTTTTTGAAGATTTTATTTATTTATTTATTTGACACAGAGAGAGAGATCACAAGTAGGCAGAGAGGCAGGCAGAGAGAGAGAGAGATGGGGGAAGCAGGCTCCCCACTGAGCAGAGAGCCTGACGTGGGGCTCGGTCCCAGGACCCTGAGATCATGAAGGGAGCCGAAGGCAGAGGCTTAACCCATTGAGCCACCCAGGTGCCCTATCTTAAAGTGACTTACTTTAGGGAGAACTATATAGGCTAATACCCCTATTTGAAAATTATTTTATTTTGTCCTAGATTTTGGAATGCAGCATGCTTAAGAGGCCTTTTATTAACTTACTGCGTTAATTTGTATT
The DNA here is from genome assembly GCA_003697995.1 of Taxidea taxus jeffersonii. Classification (NCBI taxonomy): domain Eukaryota; kingdom Metazoa; phylum Chordata; class Mammalia; order Carnivora; family Mustelidae; genus Taxidea; species Taxidea taxus. The sequence continues at coordinate 1,070 of ML109728.1, read as the reverse complement.
ATCTAAACCAAGCCTTTAATACTAGTGGGGGCTTTGTCTTGTATATAGCACTACATATGCAGCAAGATAATGATAATTTCTGTTTGGTTGTTTGAAAATATGTTATACAGATAAGTAATTTGAAGTATTAAGGCCAATGACTATGCCAGTTGATGCCCCAAAGGGAGAGAGAGCAGAGGAGGAAGTCTGTATACTACCTTTCTTAGAATAACTCTTCCCCATTTTCTGCATTCCTAGAATAATGTTCCCCAAATACTAGTTTTATCCTATCACTTCTGTACTTTAATTCAATACTTGAGAATCTACTATGTGCTAGAAGCTATGGTATAATAGAGTATACAAATCCGTCATGATTTATTGTCATAAAATTCACTTGTGCATATCATTCTGAGGACCTGACAGTCTTCTCTTACCTTTTTCACCACCCCCTGACTAGGACTTCCATCACATACCAATGAAAACATGTATCTTTCTGCTTTAAAAAATTTTATATTTGGTTTGTTTTCCAGAAGTACACCTTCCATCTGAAATTCTTTCTTTTCTAGTTTGCCAGAACTCTGATTTGCTCCCCTGCCTTTTTAAAAAGATTTTATTTATTTATTTGACAGAGAGATAGCACAAGTAGGCAGAATGGCAGGCAGAGGGAGAGGGAGAAGCAGGCTTTCCGAAGAGCTGGATGTCAGACCCGATCCCAGGATGCTGGGATCATGACCTGAGCCAAAGGCAGCTGCTTAACCAGCTGAGCCACCCAGGTGCCCTTGATCTGCCCCTTTTTTAATCCAACCTTATAAGACACTGGTAACTCATCAACCTTATACATGCTTTGTTGATGTGATGAAAGAAGTTGACAATTTTTCAACATTGCTGAAATATTTTATCTTTATTTCTTAGGATAATTTTTGAAGTTGACCAATTTTCAGAAAATACTACTATGTAGTATATACTATATAGTACTATACTATGTATATATAGTAAGTACAATGTGTATACTATATGTATATGTATATACTACTATAGTATATATTTAAAAATACACACACAACTATATAGTAGCCATCATAAACAGTCTA
>ML109727.1:0-20412 GCA_003697995.1 Taxidea taxus jeffersonii | reverse complement strand
AAACATACTGAAGGGTAGGCTAGATATCAACAACAAAGAATCAGGAATACTTTTTTAGACGTAGTTAGGTATAGCTTGAGTCCTGAAAGACAAACATACATTTTCAGAGGTTGCTGGGGGGCAGGGAGGAAGTTCCAGTTAGCTTCCAGGCACAAGAAGCAACATAGGAAAAGGTGGGAGAAGGAGGCATGTCTGGGAAATTGCAAATACAATCTCCTCTGCTTTCACTCCCTAACAGTACTCCTGAACAGATCTGACGTTTTCAAAAATCCTGTTATAAAAACAACTGTGGTAGGGGCACCTGGTAGGGGTGATTCAGTCGGTTAAGCCTCCAACTCTTGATTTTCACTCAGGTCATGCTCTCAGGGTTGTGAGATGGAGCCCTATGTAGGGCTCCGTGGGCATGGGGCCTGCTAGGATCTCTCTCTCCCTCTGCCCCTTCACCCTCTTAAAAAAAAAAAAAAATCATATTAATAGAAAAAGGAAAGTGAAAACTAGACAGTTTTATATTTGTAACAAAGTAATTTTTCATATAGGAACTTAGTAACAATGATTATCACCAGGGAAAGGACTAGGGTTGCTATTCTCCATCTACTTTAGCATTACTTGAATTTTTAACAGTGAGCATATTATGTCTCATATAATTGAAAAAAACTATATTAATATATGTGGTACCCACAGCAAAAACTGCTACATAATTGAGTCATCAATCATAATCGTCCAATTTGGGTTCTAACCAGAAAAATACCATTAGTTTGGTATGTCTGGGCCATAGGGTACGTAGGTCTAGAGTGATTTTGCAGAGAGTGGCATGAAACAGATCATTAGAGCTTATATCTTATACCATGGGAAAACGTTTTTTAAAAATTCCAAACAAATAAAAATCCACTGATTTATTTTAAACAAGGAAATGACATTACTAATTTCAGTTGGCATACTGATGTATTTAAATTGCAACAGTATCCAAAGCTGCTTATATACACATACATCCTTGTCCTTCTATGAGAGCCGAATACTGAATATGAATACTGTTACGAAGACAACGAATCACTTGAGTACTCATTTTTTATAAAATCACTTGTATTTAGTTTTCAAATGCTGATTCTTTTTTTTTTTTTTTTACATGTTTTAATAGCAATATATGCAATGAGATCCTTCAGGAAATGTCTTTCCTCAGATGTTACTCTTGGATCTATCCAAATCCTCAAAATGTTTGTTTTAGTATTGGTATCTCCTCTATTAAGGAGAATATGCATTTCCATATGGGCATACATACAAAGCTTCCTAAGCAAACTAGCAGCTAGGGATGGGGGAATGTGGGGGGGTGGGGGGTGGATTGTATTACAAAAGGGGAGGGTTAATAAGAGGCTTAATAACAGCTGTTTCTCTGAAAAGGAAAGACTTATTCAGAAAAAAAGCTTCATCTGTTTTATCTGCAACAATCAGTATCACACATCTGGCTGACTCAGGATCTGTGGTCATTCTTCCCAGATGCCTATTTGGTCCCATTAAACATTATTCTAATCTTCCCATGAGAGCTTAGCTCTTTCAAGCTACACAGCTTCACACGCAATTAAACACTGAATAATGTTTCTCCTGCTAATGGTGCATTACCCTATCTTTATTAACGAGTAGATACACTGTGTTTTTATTTAAAAATAAGCAAGGTGACCTTAAGAAAACTGCAGTTCATTAAAATACTGGGTGAAAAAAAAAAAAAACCAACCCCTTATTAGTACCTGCCCCAAAAGCCTTGACAAATAAGCAGCCCATTGCATGGGCTGTGGCTGACACCTACTGGTAAGCATCCCCAAATTACTTGCTACTAGTTAAAAACTGTTTTCTAAATTAAGCCAAAATTCTCTCCACTAAAACCCATATTACACTTCGCTGAATAATTTTTCTTTACAAATAATGTAAAAGTAAACTTCAGCAAGCACAGTTAAACATAAAATTTACCTCTAATTTTTAATCAATGATGTTTTACTCCACCCTTTTAAGGAAAACTGCCAACCCCCTTAAATGGAAACGTTTTTCAATTGTGTATCTTGGAACCAATACTTCAAATACACTGCAAACACTAGGTTCAGTGATGTTCTCTGGTGGGCATCGTGCACCACTTACTTCTTTTTTCTTCTCTTTCTGGGCACCTGGTAGGATTGCATTTTTCTCTCCAAGCTGGGTACAGCTAAATGACTTACTTTGGTGAGTGAAATTATGTTGACGTGGTAGTCTTAAAGAGCCAGAACTCTAAGAACTAAAATGCACTTAATTCACGACTTTGAAAGGTGTGACAAAAACTAGAAAGCACAGTGAGTGTATTGTGCTGGTCTGTGAAGGAATTTTTTTTTCCTTCAGTACCAAAACTTAATTAATTTTTATTTGGAAAAAAAATAAAATTTTGAGGTGAAGTACAAAAAATTACATAAAAGTTCTTAAGTTCATAGTCACCCCATGATGGAAGCTTTGTCAGCTGTCCTCCCTGGCTGTGGACACCATAAACCAGAGTCCCCAAGCAATATGAGAGTCATGCAGTGTGAGTAAAAGAAATAATTGTGCTGTTAAAAACCAACTAGGGGGACGCCTGGGTGGCTCAGTTGGTTGAGCAGCTGCCTTCGGCTTGGGTCATGATCCCGGCGTCCTGGGATCGAGTCCCACGTCGGGCTCCTTGCTCAGCAGGGAGCCTGCTTCTCCCTCTGCCTCTGCCTGCCACTCTGTCTGCCTGTGCTCACTCTCTCTGACAAATAAATAAATAAATAAAATCTTAAAAACAAACAAACAAACAAACAAAAAAACAAGTAGGATTCAGGGTTCAGCAAAGCCTTCTCCATCTCACCTCCAAAAACACATTTCAAAAAAGTCATGAATTAAATGAATTTTTAGCTCTGACACACTTATAAAAAGTCAAATGAAGCTGGACTTCTACCTCACGCTACATTCAAAAATTAATTAAAAATGGATCAGCGATTAAAATATAACCGCCCAAACCATAAAGCTCATAGAAAAAAATATAGGGGTGAATCTTCATCATTGTGGATTTGGCAGTAGATTCACAGATAGGACACCAAAGCATGAGGAACAGGAAAAAAACAGATACAATGGACTTCACCAAAGTTAAAAGCACTTTTGTGCATCAAAGGATATTATAAGAAAGTGAATTACAAGAAAGTGAAGACAACATTTAAAATGCGAGAAAATATTTATGAATCATGTATTTGTTCAAGGTCTAGCATCCAAATATATAAAGAACCCTTACCAAAAAACCACCAAACAACCCAATTTGAAAATGGGCAAAGAATTTGAATATTCTCTAAATATATACAAATGGCTGGCAAGCACAGAAAGAGATGCCCAACATCATTAGCATCAGCGAAATGCAAATCCAAACCACATGCAGTATCATCTCACACCTACCCACTTCAACCCACTGTAATAATAGTATTTTAAAAACTGTAAAAGAAAAGTGTTGGTGGGGATGCCTGGGTGGCTCAGTGGGTTGGGCAACTGCCTTCGGCTCAGGTCATGATCCCAGCGTCCTGGGATCGAGTCCCATATCGGGCTCCTTGCTCGGCAGGGAGCCTGCTTCTCCCTCTGCCTCTGCCTGCCACTCCGCCTGCCTGTGCTCTATCTCTCTGACAATAAATAAAATCTTAAAAAAAAAAAAATTAAAAAAAAAAAGAAGAAAAGTGTTGGTGAAGCTATGGAGAAATTTGGAAGCCTTGTACCTTGCTGGAAAAGTGGTTCAGCAGTTCCTCACAAAACTAGAATCACTGTATGATCCCACAATTCCACACCTAGGTATATACCCAAAAGAATTAAAAACAGGTACTCGAACATGTAATTGTAATCCATATTCATAGCTGCACTGTTCACAGTAGCAAAAAAGGTGGAAAGAGCCCAAACATCCATCAATGGATGAATGGGTAAGTAAATTGTGGTACGCACATGAAATGGGTACTTACTGAGTCATAAAAAGTAATGAAGGACTGATATATACTACAATTTGGATGGACACTGAGAACACTTTGCTAAGTGAAAAGAAGCCAGACACTGAAGGTCACATATTGAATGGTCCCATTTATATGAACTATCCAGAATAGATAAATCTGTAACAACAGAACATGGACTGGTGGTTAGCAGGGCTGGGGTATGGAAGGGAATAGGGAGAAATTGCTTAATGAGTAAGGGGTTTTGGTTTGCAGTAATGCTTAATGAGTAACTGCTTAATGAGTAAGGGGTTTAGTTTGAAACTAGACAGAGGCAGTAGTTTTTCAACACTGTGAATGTACTACTGAATTGTTCACTCTAAAATGGTCAATTTTACACTAAGTTCATTTCATGTCAAAAATTATTATTATTATTTAAAGACTGTATTTATTTGAGAGAGAGCACAATCAGTAGAAGGGGCAGAGAGAGAAAGAGAAGCAGATTCCCCACTGAGCAGGGACCCAGATGTGGGGCTCGATCCCAGAACAAGATCATGACTCGGCTGAAGTCAGACACTTAACCAACTGAGCCGTCCAGGAGCCCCTTTATTGTTTTTTTAATTAAAAAAAAGTTGGGGCGCCTGGGTGGCTCGGTGTGTTAAAAGCCTCTGCCTTCGGCTTGGGTCATGATCTCAGGGTCCTGGGATCGAGCCCCGCATTGGGCTCTCTGCTCAGCAGGGAGCCTGCTTCCACCCCCCCCCCCTTGCCTGCCTATCTGCCTACTTGTGATCTCTATCAAATAAATAAAATCTTTAAAAAAAAAGTTAATGAAGTTTTGGTATTGAAGGAAAAAAAGCACTTCATTTACAAACCATCACATTACTCAACAAGCATTCTAGTTGGATCCGTCATTTGATGTCACTGTTTCCGAGCAAGTACACTGGCATGAGTTAAGTACTAGATGCCTATATGGGAACAACTAAGGCAGACCTCTTTCACTGCCAACAGCATAACCAGTTCCTCTTGTATATCTCTTCCTTTTAATATTTATCATAGAGCAGTATTTCTCCATGGAGGAGTCAGACACTAACTAGCAGGCCAGTGGAAACAGAGAGATAACCAGCACACCCTTTCCTCTTCCATAGTCATACAAAGGCTTCCTGGAGCCCTGATACCATTTGCTCCCTAATGTCCTTTACCATTTACTCAGCTGTCTCTCAGTTCACTTCCTGCTAATTACTCATTTTCTTCTTTTTTAATTTCTCCCCAAATAAACTTTAAGTGGCCCAAAAAGGTATCAGTCTTGTCTTAAACACTTGTCCTATTTCCTTGGTATTTCCTGGAGACAGAAAAACACAGTAGATTCTCGATACTTGCATCTGCCAGCATCACATCCCTGGTGGTTAATTTCTTCTTAAATGAGTAGCATGAAGGAATGGTATTACCTATGGTTTTCATTTGAATTATCCTATGAAGCATTATATACTTTTTTAGGGAGAGAGGGGGGTATAGGGGGGAAGAGAGGGTGCTAGAGAGAGGGAGAAGGGGTTAAGAAATGTGCTCGAGAGCATTAACAGCTCACCAACCCCTCTTGCTAAGAGAAGACCACTCCTAGCAAGGTCAAGAACCACTCCAAGTTTACATACGCTTTGTAAGCTACCCCTGACATCCTGTTTTCCAGCAAAAAATCCAAGTGACTATGCTGTGCAAACAATGGGTAATCTATTCATAAGCAATACAAAAAAGATAATCCAAAACATATGTCAGAGTTTTACGGGAAAATACTAATTATTTGGAAATGTGAGCATAACATCTTTAGTTATTTGTTTTAATGCATCCAAAAGGAAAGCAATGAAAAATCTGCAGCAAATATCCAAATTTCTCAGAGTATCTCTCCCAAAAGAAGGTATCTTATGTCCCGAGTTCATTAAAACAAAAATTCCACTGGAAATTCACAGATTGCTTGAATACAAAGCACTATGAATATTAACAAAGCCACTTCAAAAGGGAGAGGAAGGGAAAAAATGAGGTAGGGAGAATTTTTCAAATATGTGGACAAATTATGTTGTTTCTGAAGTTGTCCTTGAGGTGCCTAAAAAGAACCCTGAGATAATTTTTCTTCCCTGCTTTGCCCTACAAATATGTAGCACTAACTATAGTTGCAATTGGACTTCCATGAGAAAAATGATAAAAATGACATTATTGGTTTTATTTTTTTCAAGTTTTTATTTAAATGCCATTTAGTTAACATACACTGTAATATTAGTTTCAGATGCAGAATTGCAGTGATTATGGGGGCCCTGCACCCCAGCAGTGGTTGAATCTGGAAGGGTCCAACAAGTTACAGAAAAACAAGAAGCCCCTTATGTTGGAATTCAAAGTGAACCAAACAAACAAAAACAAAACTTAATCCTCTCTCCCAAATTTTTCTGCCACACTTGTTGGCCGGATGCTCTTTTACCATTTCCTTACTGTTTTCCCTTTAAGATGTTCTGATGTTCATTTAATCCAGATCCTACTATTACCAAATTCCAAGGGGGTGAAGGGCACAGCTATGTAACGTTCCCAGACATTGACCCCTTTCACCCTCAACCCAGCCACCAGCTGCAGGAGCCACCAATGTCTACACAACATAAGGGCAGGCAGGCAGGCATCACCATCATTGTAAATCGAAGTATCTAGACTCACTGATTAATACAACTTGAGAGCTGCCTAAGATCTTCTGGGACTATATGCCAACAATCTCATTCTTAGGGTTTGTAAGATTTTATTTATTCATTTGAGGGTGGGGCACAAACAGGGAGGATGGGCAGAGGGTGAAAGAATGCAGACTCACTGTTGAGCAGGTAAGCGCAATTCTAGGACCCTGGGATCATGACCTGAGCTGAAGGCAGATGCTTGACTGAGCCACCCAGGCCCTCCGTAATCTCATAACAAATGATTTTTAATTGTAAAAGTAAGTATTTAGTGAAAAAAAATATAAACCAAACTTAATAGCGCCTTCCCTTTTTACTTCTACATACTTAAGTAAGGCTCTTTTTCTTCCAGCCCCCACTCTCTTGCCTGCCCCTATGCACAGCTATAATCACTGTAAGACTGACCTAAGCCCTTTTTAACACCTTAGCTTATTGCCTATAAAGTAGGGATAATAATACTGCCTACTTTCACAGGATTGTCTTGAGGATTACTTAACTTAATACATGTAAATTACTTAAGACGGTGCCTGGAACTTACTAAAGACTCAAAGGATATTATCATTTTACCAGATTTTAACCAATCCCATAATGATGAACATTGAGGTTTTTACAATTTTTCATTCTATCCAATGCTGTGATGAACATCTTGGTTCACTTGACATTTGTTCCATTGTGTAAATTCTTACAAGTGAAAAATGCTGATTCAAACACGTTTTATGCAATATGTTGTCAGATGTGATCAAACCACCCACCAAAAATATTCAGCTACCTCCACTCCATCTGATAGTGTGTGAGAGCATCTTTTTTAGTCTTCCACATCAAGTAGCTTCAACACTAGATACTAGTTTTTGCCAATCTAATAGGAAAGGATGATCAATGTTTTACCTTCTATTGGAAGTTAAAACATCTTTTTCTGTTCTATCTACATCCTTCTATAATTTGTCTATTTGTATTTTATAGGGAAGGTCAAGAATGCCTTCTCCTGGGACGCCTGGGTGGCTCAGTTGGTTAAGCGGCTGCCTTCGGCTCAGGTCATGATCCCAGCGTCCTGGGACCGAGTCCCATATCGGGCTCCTTGCTCAGCAGGAAGCCTGCTTCTCCCTCTGCCTCTGTCTGCCTCTCTGTCTGCCTGTGCTCGCTCTCTCTCTCTCTAATAAATAAATAAAATCTTAAAAAAAAAAAAAAAGAATGCCTTCTCCTGGGTCAACAGGAAACACTGCCTTATACCCCATCCCAATTCAGGAATATGAACAGACCTCTTCTTCCCTTCAATCCCAGGATATCACTTTTAAGTTAAATTCTGTCTTGTTACATAGATTAACTGATTAATCAACATCCATCTGCTCTTAACGCTCAGACATAAGCCAAATTCTCCTCTTTCATTAAAATTTAGATGTCTCTTTCTTGTCCATTCATATTTATACATAAAACTGGTAACTGGTGGGGCGCCTGGGTGGCTCAGGTCGTGGTCCCAGAGTCCCAGGATCGAGTCCCGCATCAGGCTCCCAGCTCCATGGGGAGTCTGCTTCTCCCTCTGACCTTCTCCCCTCTCATGCTCTCACTCTCTCTCTCAGATAAATAAATAAAATATTAAAAAAAAAAAAACTGGTAACTGGTGAGAGTTTTCCAGGAAAACCTGCCTACTGTCCTCATTAAGAGAAGCTGGCAGATCCATTAAGTGATTTTGTTTCTACACTAATATTTCTTTTTTCCCCTCAAGTCTCCTGTGGCCTTTTATTTTATAAATGAAAAAAACTGAAGTCCAAGGAGGTTAAGCACATGGAACCGGGGGTCTGTTATCTCCTAATACTGGGTTTTGCTATCAAACACTGAAACAACCCCTTTGAGGACTGTAGTCCTCAAATGCTCCCACTGCTAATTCCCTCCCTTCATGAACTTCCAGGTTAGGAGGCAGAACTGGTGATTGCTGCTTCCAAACTGTACTCCAACAATTAGAAAGACTCCAGCTTCTTCTGGTGGGGAAATTGAGGGGGGACAGAGGTGGCTTCACTTCAGCCTCCTTCATCCTGCACACTCATACCCAGCCTTTACCTGAAACTTGTCTACCACTAAAGTCTCTCTCCACAACCACATGTCCCATCCCCCTAGATGGCTTCCTCAGTCATGCCCAATACAATTCTTCAGCGTCAGTGGGTCTACTGGCCCCTCTCCATTCTCCCTGTTTATTTACTCCTCCTTTCCTTCTTTGCCTCCAATCCAGCTCACATTCCTTACCTCATCCTCCAGGTCCCCAGATGTTTCTCCCAAATTCCTGAGCCTCCCCAGTCCCTCTGCACTTGCACTATATCCACCTGGAAAAAACCTAAGCCTGCAGGCAGGCAACTGTCCACCTTCTTCCTACCTCCGACAGTTGGGTACTGCAGGAGAAAATCCCCTAAAGAAGCAGATGGTCCCACCATAAGCCTAACAGCAGACAGCTTGCTGACTAATGCCAACAATCCTACTATCTTTCTCTAGCCAAACCGCCATGTGACTCTTTGCAACAATCATTTCAAACCTGCATTCTCTACAAATCTTCAGTCCCCAAGCAGATGGCCTTGCCGGGCAGAATGTAGAATGCTCATGTCAGCTGTGCTCAGTTAGTGGCTTTCTACTCCACTTGGTGGTTTCCTAGACCACCCATACAGCTCCTTGGAAGGGAAGGAGGTATGGATTGAGCAAGACTCTTGCATATCCCGTCTCCTAAAGAAGAATAATTTCAGTTTCGTCTATTATTTAGTGAACTTCGTGAATAAATGGTTCTGCTAAAAGGAGTGAGAAAACATTCACTAGATCTACACATCCTGCCGATGTCGGGGTTGGTGTAGAGAGCACCAGTATACAAAGCAAACAGAAGGAGAGCTGCTCTGGCCGAAGTGAGGACACTGCTGCTCCATCTCCCCATAACTGCCCACCTCAGCCCTCTTTAGGATCCCTCAGTTCCACAGTTCTCAGGCACTGAAAAACATAAAACAAACAAAAAAGCCCACTGCTCTAGGCAAAACAGGCACCTAGACTTGTCCTCTGAACCTGCTGCCATTGACTCCTACTTCATACTTTCCCTTCGGCCTGGGATGTCAACAAATGAAAATTCCATGAGAATTCCATAAGAATTTGTTCCAAATAAGAGCCTTGAAGAGTACTGGGTGCAGAGCAAATATTCACTAAATACATGTGGAATGAATACTTTTCCTCCTAAACTCCTGCCAATGTCATTCCTCAGTGTCAATGTAAACAGCATCTTCTTCAAAAAAATCTCCCATGTTCCTGCTACACAGAATTAGATTGTAGGTTCTACAAATGTTGGGCAGTACGCCAGGCACAGGGATGCAGAATTTAAGACAGAGTCCTTGACCCTGAAGGCTCTCAGTCTGGAACACTTATACCTGTATTAATAATCCTTACCTTAATCTACTTCATGTTCATTTATTTATTCATTCAGGAACCATGTGACTACCTATCACATGACAAACACAGAACCTATACTTCCTATTGTAAATATCTTCTAACTTCCACAAATGTGAGACTTCACAACTCTAAGATAAATGTTAGGAACCAAAATCATGTTTCCTAACTACTACTTATTCACCTATTAATTACATAACTGAATTCTTATATAAATTGACTCAAAAAAAGTTTTAAGGGACGCCTGGGTGGCTCAGTTGGTTGAGCAGCTGCCTTCGGCTCAGGTCACGATCCCACCGTCCTGGGATCGAGTCCCACATCGGGCTCCTTGCTCGGCAGGGAGCCTGCTTCTCCCTCTGCCTCTGCCTGCCACTCGGTCTGCCTGTGCTCGCTCTCTCTCTAACAACTAAATAAATAAAATCTTTAAAAAAAAAAAAAGTTTTAAGCAGCACCTGGTGGTTCAGTTGGTTAAACGTGGATTTTTTTGATACAGTATAATTACAACTATATTTTTCTTCCTTATGTATTGCTTTTTTAAAAAAAGATTATTTATTTATTTAAAAATATTTATTTATATATACAATATTTATTTATTTATTTTAAAAGATTATTTATTTATTTGTTTATCTGAGAAAAAAAGAGTGTGTGCATGAGAATGCACAGGGGTAGCGGCGAGGAGCAGAGACAGAGAATCTTAAGCAGACTCCCTGCTGAGCATGGATTCCCACATGGGGCTTGATCTAATGATGCTGAGATCATGACCTGAGCTGAATTCAAGAGTCGGATGCTCAACTGACTGAGCCACCCAGGTGCACTCTTAATAACATTTTCTTTTCTCTAGCTTACTATATTGTAAGAACATAGTATGCAATACATGTAACAAGCAAACCATGTGTTAATCAACTGTTTATGTTATCGGCAAGGCTCCTGGTCAACAGTAGGCTATTAGAAGATAAGTTCTGGGGTAGTCAAAAGTTATATGTTGATTTTTGACTGAGCATGGGGTCAGCACCCCTAACCCTGGCATTGTTCAAGGGTCAACTGTACTCACAAAAAGTACTTTGAAGTGGGCACCTGGGTGGCACAGTTGGTTAAGCATTTGACTCTTGGGAACAGCTCAACCTTGGTCTCAGGGTCATGAGATCAAGCCTGGCATCAGGCTCGGGGTCAGCCTGCTTTAGATTTTCTCTTCTTCACTCTCTACCCTTCCCATTTGTGATTGCTCTAAAATAAATAAATAAATCTTTTTTTTTTAAGTACTTTAAAATGTAAAATGTGCCTACCATTGACCCATTAATCATACTTTTAAGACTTGACCCTACATAAAAACACACATGCACAAATGAGGATGTATATGTATCTCCTGGCCTAGAGGTTAGTGGAATGAGAATACCATGAAGTAAAGAGAAATCCACTAAGAAATATATATAGTGTGATTCTATTTTGTTGTTTAAAAAGGAGATTAAGTACAATAATTACATAAATACAAGTAAAGCAGGAGAAGGACACAACGGAACTATTAACACTGTTTACAGTATATAACTGGCTGAAGAGATGACTACCTTCCATATGTTCCTCTACGTTCACTGATATTAGGACATGTATCATTTTTATAATTAAAATATGAGTTTAGTCTTTCAAATGCATAAAAAAAGCTCTGGCTGTGTTTTAGTTTTAATGCAGCATTCCCCAAATTCTGAGTATTTAATATATAATCATCCTGCAAAATATAAACCACTGCACTATACCAAACACCTTGATGGGGGAAAGGAAGAAGGGCAGAGGTGTGCATCATTGACTTCTTTTCACAGTGATTTCACATTGATTTCTTATCACAGAAACGCTTCATAGAGTGAGGGATGGGGAGACAAGGGAGGGGGAATGTTGAGGAGAAAGGATTTAAACACAATAAAACAGTGTTAATAAATAAACAATATATAAATAATAAAAAAATAACAGTGTGAAAATGGAAATTACTGGCAGATTCCCAAGCTTTCTACCAAAAAAAAAAAAAAAAAAAAACCCATAATGGTATTAAGATACCATGTTTCCAATGACATGTTTTATTTTTCTTTTTCCTTCGGACAGTATTGTAATTGTAAGTCAAATTCCACATACCAAATCTAATTTAGGAAATATACCTTATCAATAACACCAGCAAACATTCTCAAAGCCTGAAGTAGAGTTTAGAACACTCTAGGATAAGTATTACTTCATCTGCTTTCAAAACCCGTGTGTTAAGCTATTCCTAGACTACACGGGTTTTCAGTACCGTCTGGAAATGGAATGGCCACTACAATCCCTACCACCCTGAACTCTGTATAGCACTCTACAATTTAAAAGCTCTTTGATACACATGAATCAAATGTTCCAGCTCATTAAAAGGCATTCAAATAAAACACATATGCCTATCATTGTAAACATATGCAACAATTTAATCTTTGATGAACAAAGGGGCAGTAAAGTATGAACCTGAAAAGTATGCTTATAAGCCATTATCAATATTGGTTCCAACTGTAGAGCAGATACCCAAATATTTTCATAAATTGAAAACTGCAGCTGAGGAACCACCACAAAACCAAAAGCGCACTGCAACTTTCAGAAATGAAGGTCAGTTTCTTTGAACAAACTCTACTCCAGTGGACTTTGACTAACAGTTAAGAAGTAATCCTCTCAGCTTTTCCTTTGTACATCAATAACAAACACGGGAAAGTCTGGGCTATAATCCTTGGCAAATTATTTCTACAATACTTCTTCCTCAGAGTGGGGGAAAAAACACATGGTAAATATGGTTTCAGCTCATGCAATGATGATTTCACAAAAAGGATTATTATAATTATGCTATTAAAGTTTGATCATTAAGATAATTAAAATTTTAAAACTGAAAAATCTACTTTAAAAAAACCTAAGTAGGCACTCAAAATAACATATAAGCCAAAATGCCAAACACTAAAAATGAAAGACGATTTCCATTTACTGTCAGATAGAGCAAAGATAAACAAATTTTACGTTCTCTACTCATTGGAGGTATTTTAGACAGATTAAATAAAACTTTTCCACAAAAACACTCCATTTAAATGAAACCAGTAAGGCATACTTTCAAATAGGCAGAATGGTCCATATAGAAAAAGGGATAAAAATTAGGTCTGCTCACAAATAAACAAGACATCATAAAATGAGTAAGAATAAGAATTCAGGTGTAAGACTCAAACAAAGTTAAGTGATAACCAGAAAAGGCCACATAAAACACATACATTTAAAACAGAGACTAAATTTTACAATAAGAGTAGCAATAAGAAGCCAGAGTAACACATTCTCTTAAGAAAAATTTTAAATAGTTTTTTAATCTGATATGTGATAAAACTTAACATGTAATAAAATATATAATAAAGCCTTATGTGTAATAAAAAAATAAGGTTATAATGATAACTATCTGCTTATTCTTACAACACAAAGAGTGAATCAGATTTTTTCAACAAACTGGATGATAGTCCAATTCAACATCATTTGATTTTCACAATGCAATCATAAAGATTTTTTGGCTTGAGAGGATACTTTTGTTATGTTCTTCCCCCCAAAAGAAAGCCTATATCAAGCTTCCCAAATGCATGTTTTAACATTTTAATCTTCAAATCATCTCTTTTTAAATGCAACTCAAGGTCATTCATCTTTGTTGGTCTTTCTCTTCTTTACTTTTTAACTGGTCCAATGGATATGGTAACATCCAAAAATCATCTAGGAAACTTATCCCACAAAGAAAGCAGAGACAGATGCACAGGCTAAGTGAAATGGGGTTTTGGAATGGAGACTAATTCTATGCATGGTATATTTAGTGAATATATTGCTTTCCTATACAACTCTTCCTGCAACCCCATACTGCGGGAACTTGGATAATGAATCCTCAGCTAATGGGAACCCCCTGTATTTGCATTTTTAGTACCCGTTTATATAACAAGAGGGGATGTACATCTTGGTCTGAATATCTTAGGATATGTAAACTATATGTTGGTCAGGCCCACATTATAAATGTTTTAAATGCAATATAATACTGTACCAAGGTTGTAAGGGAGTTCCTTTTCATATAGAGCCTCTCCAAGTACTGTAGTCCCTCATCTTTCAGTAACTCCAATGGAAAATGGTGCAGATTCCTATAATTTAAAAACAAATTCTTGTGCTTTTCCAGCCTTGCCACAGAGATCGTCTTACAGAGTTCAGAGGCCATGACTGAACATATCCCATCAGGCACGCTGCAGCACTACATCTTGTCAAAATTGGTCCATGTCTAAAGAAAAAAAATAAAAAATTGAATAATTATGATACTGGTTTTAAGCATTGCCAAATAAATCAGTTAACACAGCTATTTGCAGACACTAAAAAGAGAATTACACATTCAATCCCTGTATTTTACTTTCCTAATGACTAAATTTGTCACACATATTTAGATTAAAATGAGCAACTATTCATTAAACATGCCTTCACTATTTAAGCTTAACACTTAGCAGCCACAGTCCTAATGGAAAAAAAAAATAGTTCTTGAACTTGAGACAGGAATGCCTAACAGAACAGAGACCAGTTTCATAACCTGCAACTAAAGAAAGCTGAAAAATCAGATATAGCAAAGCCATTCCCTTCTTGAACTCCCTCATTTTATGTTTAGCTTAAGGTGTTTCAAAAATATTTAAAAAGCATATAAAAATATATCTAGATCACTGACACCTTCACTGTCTTCATTTCTATAGAATATTGTCCTATATTCTTATTTTCTCTTTCTTTTGTCTCTTTTTTTTCTTTCTTTCTTTTTAGCTTTGTAGAGTATCAGAAGTAGTAAAGAAGCATGTCCAGAAATATACGGTTTTTTTATTTCGATGTAAGAAGAAATACTGACTAGGAAATAAGAACCTTATATTATTTTATTACAATCTTTCCCGGCCTCAGTTGCCTGACATTTAAAAAAAAAAATGGAGACAGCAATTTATTGGTAAAGGTCAGAACCCAGAACAGATTAAATTCCCTTCCAGCTCTGAAAGTGATAGGGTAGAAAGAGAAATAACATTTGCCATCTTATCAACTAGGCACAGAGCAGAAACAAACTTCATTCACATAAGAAACAAACTCAGAGCTTCAGTAATTTCTCCAAGGTCAAACAGCTCATAAGGGATAAAAGCAAGGACTCCCCCCCCAACCCTTGGGGTAGAGAAGAGACTTGTTCAGTGGATTTTTTTTTATTATTACTTAAAGATTTTGATTATTTATTTGCCAGAGAGAGAGAGAGAGAACGAGCACAGGCAGACAGAGAGGCAGGCAGACTCCCTGCCGAGGAAGGAGCCCGATGTGGGACTCGATCCCAGGACGCTGGGATCATGACCTGAGCCGAAGGCAGCTGCTTAACCAACGGAGCCACCCAGGCGTCCCTGTTCAGTGGATTTTAAAGCCCGGGTTCTTTACATACACAGACTCACAGGACTCCATAGGATACTAAGGAAATGTGAAAATACTAAAATGTTGAGATAATGTCCCAAGATTCTACTCTCATCTTCCTGGGCATCCTTTCTCAAACTCAAGAGAAAGTACCTTTCAAAAGAATTTTTTTGTTTTTTAAGAAGAACTACTTTCACTGGGAATTAACACCAAGTTAGTGCAAAATGTAGTAACAAGCTTTCGATAAGCAGTTTGGATAACCTTTTTGGTTATTTTCTATTATTCCAAACTCCAAATCCTAGCTAATAAGCAAGCCCTTGTCATTTTATCTAAAACAGCAGACAACATGGAATAGTCAATAATAACCCCCAAAGCAACATGAGAATTCAAAACTTTCTGATTCCACCTACACACCTACCTATTTTTATGAGACATATGTGACTGTGAACAACATACTCATCTTTCTACATTTTAATTCTCTCACCTGTAAAGCAAGGGGGAACTAAGCTAGAAACAACTTCAATGATTTGTGTGGAAAGGGAAGTTTCCTGGGTTACAATTCACTGAAGTAGTAAACTTGAAGCAGGTTAGAAGTCTCACAAGTGCCTCAAACTTAACATTTTGATTAGCATGACCATTCCAAATTCTTCCCAGTGTTTCTCATCCCAATTAATGGCACACACCTCTACCCACCTCGCTGTGTAAACCGGAGAGCTGGGCGTCATGAATGATTCCATCCTGTCATTCACCCGCCCCCTCCAACTGATCTTAAAGCTGGTGGTTTCTACCTTCAAAATACATCTCCAATCTATCCACATCTCTCCACCAGCCAAAACCACAAGCCGCTGTTATCTCCTGCCCCGCCACCTGCATTACCGGTCTCCAGGTGTCCACTCTAGTCATTTTCTAATACCTTAATCACTTAGCAGGGAGCCTTTAAAATGTAAATCCCATACCTTTCTCAGATAAACTCACTCCCCAGTGCACACATATCAACTAAATACAACCTGCAAAAGCTTTTTTAGAAAATCAAACTCTTATCAGAGCTCCTCATAATCTGGCCCCCTGGGCCTCTCCAGCCTTATCAGGCAGCACCCTCCCTGGCCTCCCACCAAGCTCCTGGGCTTTTCTAGTCCTTTTTTCCCAGTCTCTTTCAAGAGTCAAACTCTGCACACCATTTGCTTTTCTCCTTTTAGCCTACACCATAACTTTGAGTTTCAAAGTAAAAATCACTTCCCTATCCAAAACTATTCTCCTGTTATTCTTTCAGAGAAACCCATTTCTTTTATATGTAGGACTCCTTGCAATCTGTAATCAAAATATTTATTGGTGTACCTGTCTGTTGTCAAACTAACCAAGAGACTATAAGCTCCTGAGGGCAGAGATCTTGCTTTCTTGCCTATGCACGGTATCTAGCACAAAGCAGACCCTCAAACCGCTGATGAGTGGATGAAAGTAGGACATGCAATACTGCAAGGTAGATATTTTCCACTCTGTAATCTGTGGTCATCTTGCAGATACTACATCCTGAGTGTCAGCTATGTGCCATATGGATCCTAATATGTACAACTCTGCATTGCGCTAGACATTTTTAACCTGTTTTATAGATAAGCAGTTTCTCAGAGAAGTAACCTGCCAGAATTCTAATCCAGGTGAACCAACTCCAAAGCCCATGCCTGCCTTACAATATAGCCTTTCAGGCATTTCACTTCATTTCAAACATTCAGTGTGTTTCTCCTCTATCATCATTTTCTTAAGTAGCAGGCAAAGCTTACACAAATGTAAGACTACAAAGCAAAACCATATCCAAAATCCACACTCCCTGATGGAAGATCCAGAGAGAGAGAATTTGGTATAACCTAATTGTTTTCCTTCTGAATCCTTAGGGCTGGGAATGGGCTGCCTTTAAAACATAATTACACCCTGTTAAAATGCACTGGCTACCAAGGCAGTTTGGAAGATAAAGCCTCCGCAAATGAAATCTGAAAGCTGCTTATAATAAATAATGCTAATGGTTTCGCATTCAAATGGCAATATACAGCCTTTAGCAGGATGGGTAATTTTCTTACATAAATTCCCTTCACTACCTCTTATCTACGATTAAAGACAAATGGTATACTTAATTGTATTAACTGAATAGAGTCAACTGCACCTCCACAAGTTTTCTGACATGTAAACACCAATCCACTTTATTCTTGTTTAAAACAAATAAACAAACCCTCCCACCTTAAGAAAATTCTACACATTTTAAGCAGGTGTGCGTAAAAGGAAAGAAGACCCTCCAACCGACTTCCGTATTTAATTCAGTAGAATACCCACTCCAATTTCCTAATATTGGAGATTAGAGAATTTAAAACTGCACATTAAAAGCATTTGTAAAAGGTTGTTTTCTCAGTACGTCTGAAGCAAAACACCTGCCGCTTTGCCGGTGTTAACCAAACACTAACTAAGGTCGTTACGATCTGGAAGCGGCGAGCCTAGTGGCAGGGATTTCGCAGACCTCGGTATCGGGATTCTCCGGCCACGGAGGGCGGGGAGGGCCCGGCAGCTATGGCGACCCGAGGCCGGGACGGGCCCGCTCGGGCCAGGGACCACTCGCCGCTGCCCGGACGCTTCTGCCGAACCCGGCACGCTGGCCGGGGGCCGGGCCAGGGGGGGGCCCTTAGCCACGCGAGCCATCCGACGCGACAGGCGGCCGCACTCACCTCGGCGCCCGTGGAGCCAGCGCTCCGGGCGCAGGCGGCGCTGAACTGCAAGCAGAGGGTCTGCGGGAGGGGCGGGGTGCCGGGGGGGCGGGGCGAGGTCCGGACGGCGAGGGGCGGGGCGCGATGGGGCCGACCGAACCCACACCACCGAGAGTAGGGGAAGAGGGAGCTGTGGAGAGAAAGAGGGAGCATCGCGATAATTCGTCCCTGTTCTCGCGGTTTCAAAACTGCATGGACGAGAAGTTCGTTTTCCAAGTGATGTGCCTATTGGCCAAGAGCGCGGCTTCCTCTAGATTGGCCCCGCCCGCCGCTCCACATTAGCTTCCGGCTCCGGCTGGAGTTTTGCTGGGTTGATCTCAGTCTTTTGCTTTGCTTTTTGAGGGGGCGATCTAGCGCGCTCGAACCTCAGGAATTGCCTGTAACTGATGTGTTCTTTAATTCGTACATTCGTTCAGGCGCTCGGGCTCTCATTCATTGTATACATTGGGGAGTTCCCACAACAATAATAACACCCGAGCGCCTACTGTGTACCAGGCAGTGTTCTAAGAGCTGTGCATAATCTCATTAAACCCTCACAGCAATCTCCTGACACAGGTAGTAGTATTACACTCGTTTAACGAATGAAAAACTGAGGTCCGGTGGGTTGTTGTAAGATGGCCAAGGTTAGTTATCAAGTGGTGAGCCTAAGCATGGGATTTAAGGGCTCGCTGTGCGCACAGACAGGTTCCAAAGGTGAGGCGTGTAGCCTAGTCTCTACTCTCGAAATACCCGAGGGCTATTGTGAGGAACGATCGCTTAAAAGGACAGTAGCCGCTTAGAAAGTTAAATATTACCTCAGTTCCTAACCTGACTGCGTAGGCCGTCAATAAATAAGTTTTCAAGACGAAAATTCCTCTGTCAGCCGAAAGAGACATCAAAGGAAGAGAGCTTTATCCCGGTTAAAAAGAAAAGAATCCCAAACATTGTTAGGGGACATTTTAAAAACAACTTTATTTTAAAAATATTTTGTTTGTTAATTTGGCAACTTTCTGAAACGAAGAGTTTTGTAAACTTCCTCTCCTGAAACTGCCGCCATTCATTGTTCTTTGAAAAGCTTGCTGCTGATTAATTTATCAGCGCTGTATTGTCAAGCAACCTTGACCTTTTAACCAGTTTCGCCTTGTTTTAATTAATTACGGTTAGAGATGAATAATCTCAAAAGGAGAGTTATACTAAACACCTACTCCAAAACAAGATAAGAGTTATAATGAAATGCTAATTTCCTATTTATTAAACCTGGTTTTCAGAAGTTACTGAAGTATATGGCATGGGGAATGTCATGTAATTCTAAGAACTTTGATATACATTGCTAAATACCTAAGAATTTTGTAGTGCTTAAGACGTTTTTGCTAGGCTTATAGTGAGGAAACCTACAGTTGTGTAAAAACAAAACCAGGGTGTTACGAATAGACCCAAATAACGAGTCTTGCTCCTAATACTGCAAAGTGATCCCAAAATGATTAAAAAACAGGACGACAAATTTTTAAAGCAATCAATGTTAGCCACGTAGTCTTCATTTCTTTAAAAAATGAAATATTTTAACGTGTTAATTTAACATCTGATGTTTGATCTTAGAAAAATGAATCATCTTGCAATAACTTCTACACCCCTGAAACTGACACAAAAATAGCCAGATGATTCTGTGTCAGAATGGCCATTTGAATGTGTCTCTTTTCACATTTTTGCCTCGCTCAAGATTCTTTTAGCTAACGATTTTGCGATCTTGACACTCTTTAACAGCAACAGGCAGCGATACCACTTTAAGAAAATTCCAAGAAAAAAAAACAAACCACGTTTTAAAATTCCCACCTCTGGCTTCCCAGGATTGGGTTGCAAACTTCGACAAAAGACCGTTCTCCACTCCCCATTGGTGCATGCTCTATCATTCATTCTTCGCCTGGAGTTTTGTGAGGTACCAAGTTGCTTTACGGGAAAAGGCTACTATAATTTAATCTGGAACTGCCCTGCTTTAGACTTTTTCATGGTTATTAATTTGTACAAAGAATCACAAACTGGTACAGCGGGAACCAAACTGGCAAATCAGGCTGCCGAGACAACTGTGTAATTCGCTGGAAAAAGAAACGGAGAACCTCTCCTGCGTACGGGGTAAATTGACAAAGGATTTTACGACACAGAGATTTGAGAGTTAAACTTTTCCGGTTTTTCGGTAGTTTTAAAGGAATAAGCGTCAAAGGAGAATTTAGCATACAGGCACGATCTAAG
>ML109726.1:42145-54034 GCA_003697995.1 Taxidea taxus jeffersonii | reverse complement strand
ATTGTTGGTGGGAATACAAAATACTAGAGTCACTCTGGAGAGCAGTATGGCAGTTTCTTTTTTTTTTTTTTTTTAAGATTATTTATTTATTTATTTTGACACAGAGAGAGATCACAAGTAGGCAGAGAGGCAGGCAGAGAGAGAGAGGGAAGCAGGCTCCCTGCTGAGCAGAGAGCCCGATGCAGGGCTCAATCCCAGGACCTCGAGATCATGACCTGGGCTGAAGGCAGAGGCTTAACCCACTGAGCCACCCAGGCACCCCAGTATGGCAGTTTCTTGCAAAGTTAACTATAGGTTTACCATACAACTCAGCAGTCCCCACCTAGGTGTTTATCTAGAGGAATGAAAATTTACATTGTCACAAAAACTTGTCTACAGGTGTTTATAGCAGTAGTATTTAAAGTCACCAAAAAGTGGAGGTTCCTCAAAAAATTAAAAATAGAACTACTGTATGATCCAAAAATTGCACTACTGGGTATTTATCCAAAGAATACAAAAATACTAATTCAAAAGACTGTCTGAGCTTTCACTGAGTCCTAATCACTGATCACAGATCACCATGGCTTATATAGTAGTAATGAAAACTTTGATGTACTGCAGGGATTACCACAATGAGACATGCAGACACGAAGTGAGCAAATGATGCGGGAAAAATGGTGCCAGTAGACTTGCTCCATGCAGGGCTGCCACAGACCTTCAGTTTGTATTTTTTTTTTTTTTTAAAGCAGTATCTGCAAAATACAATGAAACCAGATAGGCTGGTATATACATAGTTTATTTGGAATTTGGCGAAGGTGTAGGCTTTTCTCTTAAGCTTCTGATCCTTTTAAGAAATAACGAGAAAAGTCAGACAATAGCCTATTTTACTGTGAGTTAGCCTCAATAGAGGTTTTGAAGTCTTAGAGCTTAGGTATGTCCAGCCTTCTGATTTGTTATCCTGAGTAATGGCATTTGAGACAAATGCACTTTTAAAACAAAATAACGTTTCTCTCTCTTTTTTTTTTCCCTTGGGTTTTTGGTTTTTGTTTTTCAGACACGGTGAAGCATACACTTGGACAAATCCTACATGCTGTGTACATAATATCATTGTGGGTAAACTCTGGATTGAGCAGTATGGCAATGTGGAAATCACCAACCACAAGTAAGATGCATTAGGGTTCTTATCTATCCCTTCAACTGTCATCAACCCATTCCAATGGACGTCATTTTTTTTTTAAAGCCCTAGTAGAGCTCTGTGATAATTTAAGAACCAGGTAGTGGGGCTCTTGGGCCAATAGAAGCTCATTGGTGTAATGAGTGGTGTTCACTAAAGTTTCTGATTAGGGAAGACTGGGTGAACTCTGAGTTTTCACAGATGAAACTATAATTTCATCCTCAGCTCATTTTGTTTATAATACTTGGTTTATATTATTCACAGAGGGGCATGAGGTGGGAAGAACATGAAAGTTAAAAAGAGCTGGCTTCAAATTCTACTTTGTACCTTAGATATCTTACTCATCTTGGGCTCACGATGATCACGATGGACTGGGTGGCTTGAACAGTAGAAATTTATTTTTCCCAGTTCTGGAGGCTAAGAAGTCCAGGGTCAGGGAGCTTGCAGCCTTGATGTCTAGTGGAGGCTGTCTCCCTCGTTTGCAGCAGCCGTCTTTTCATCTCCTCACATGGCGGACACAGAGCTCATGTCTTGTGTCTCTGTAGAAGGGCAGTATTCTCACTTATGAGGACTCCATCCTCATGACTGAATTACCTCCAGGTACCATCGCATTGAGAGTTAGGGCTTCAGCACACGAATCTATTCCATGGCAGCATTGCTTCCCTTCCCCCTTGCTCTTCACGAGCCTTGCTTACCTTTTCTTGATGGTGAATCCAGCACTAACTGAGGATCAGTCGTGATAACCTCTGTGTGGAGTCTGGCGTGTAGAGCAGCTGCTCTAGAAAGGTCACCTTCCTCATTCGTCTCTACCGCTGCTTCCATGGTGAATGGTCATCTGAGCTTAGTATCTTCTTCACAGGACTGGAGACAAATGTGTGTTGAATTTTAAGCCATGCGGCCTTTTTGGTAAGGAATTACACAAAGTCGAAGGCTACATTCAAGATAAAAGGTAAAGCTTCCATTTTAAACGTTGAGTAGTTAGTATAGGTGTCCTCTGCTAAATAAAATGTCAGTATTAAAATCTGCCATAACCTAAGAAACAAGCATTTCAGTGAGTTGAACATTTTTTCTTCTAAGGAAATGTGTTTCTTTAAAGAATCTGATTCATAAGCATCTTCATAGTAAGATTCAATTACAGCAAAACACTGGTTTAATTGTTGGCTGAATATCAATTTCTCTTGACAGCAAAAAGAAGCTCTGTGCCCTCTATGGGAAATGGACGGAATGTTTATACAGTGTTGACCCAGCCACTTTTGATGCCTACAAAAAAAATGATAAGAAAAATACTGAGGAGAAGAAAACCAGCAAACAGGTGAACACTCTGTTAAGGTGGTATGAATCACTGGGCTCTTGAATTTGTACTAATCCTTTTATTTATTTGTTTATTTATTTTTAAAAGATTTTATTTATTTATTTGATAGAGATTACAAGTAAGCAGGTGGGGGAAGCAGGCTCCCTGCCGAGCAGAGAGCCCGATGCAGGGCTTAATCCCAGGACCCTGGGATCATGACTTGAGTCAAAGGCAGAGACTCTAACCCACTGAGCCACCCAGGTGCCCCTGTACTAATCCTTTTAGAGGTGGCCTGTTATGGTCATAGTTTGAACTATTTTTTTTTAACTTGTTACTAATGCACATAATTTTTCTCCCTGCATTATCTTTATTTAATTGAGATATAGTAGCAGTGCAGCCTTGAATCTTTGTGACAAACAGATAAGTAGCCCTGGTAGTGACTGTTTGCTGTTACCTTCCACGGAGCCTGGGTGCCCGCCACTTCCGTAGCTGTGTGCAGGGGGTTGGTGATTGGAGTCACATCATGTTGGGAAACGGGTGTTCACCTTGGACAAATGATCTCTTCCTTTGTGTTTACCTGCCTTAGAAGCTGAGATCAGTTGAGTGTTTAAAATTGCCTTCCAAATTGTTTCCTACATTTTCACACCTGTAAGCTGTTTTGTTGCGTGCACTCTCGTGTCTACACCACGGAAGTGAAGACCAGCACAGTGGGGGGAGTCATTGCTGGTGCATTGCTGGTACATTGCTGGAGCAATGGTGAGACCGTTGGCTCTGCACACATGAGGCGCACAGCTACCTGCCACAGGCCCTGGGGAGCCTCGAGCTGAGCACACCGCTGTCTCTCTACCCCTTGCAGGGGAATGGGGGCAGAGAGGGGGATACTGCGGATGCCTCCTGTCCCAACAGGCACCCCTGCCTGGTTACTCCCCAGGAGCTGGCACCGTGGTTAAGAGCACAGACTGTCAGAAGGAATCCTCTCCACCATTGATGGGGGAGAGTCTCAGGTTTCCCACCTTCACTCTGGCACCTTCAGCACCTTTATTTGTAAAACAGGGACCATAATAGGACATAGTATGTGAAACGAGTTGACTGTTGTAAGGGGCACGGGGTGCTCTGTGTTCAGAGTGAACGCTTCTCCGGCCCAGCCTCCTGGCTCCCCTCTGGCCTTCTCAGGCCTGTGAATGCTGAGAAGCCTGACTTGTCCTTAAAAATAGGCATATTTATGAGGGGCTTCCTTTGTAAATCAAGTGAACCAGGGTCCTGAGGCAAAGGAAAGGAATTTTATTAAACTCCTGCAAACACACTGCTCTGCCTGGTTCCGGCTGCTTCCCCGCACACCCCTCACCCGCCTTCTTTCCCTTCCCGGGGCAGGTGCACCGACCCTGCCCTGCAGTGGGGACAGAACAGAACGGATGGGCCGCGAGAAGGGCATGTGACAGGATGCTGGGAGTCTGGCAGGAGCTCCTGGCACCCGCTCCGGCCAGTGCGAGGCCACCCTGTGCAATGACAGCCTCACCCACACACATGGTGTCCGCCCCCTTACGAAGTTGGTGAAGTCCCAGGAAATGTCCCTCTTGTCCCATCAACCTGGTCAGTCTTTGTAGACAAGTGGCCCCCCCTGAGAGAGAGAGAGATGCCTCCCCCTTATTCACTCCTTGTACAGTCTCCCTGTCTGCACACACAGCTGCTGTGGGCTCCTAAGGTCCCTGTGTGCATTCGGATGCTGCGGCAAGCTTGTCACCATGGCGCTGTCACCTCTGCTGCTGTTCTGTAAATCGTATATTCACTGAAGCAGCTCACCCAGTGGTTCCACATTTGCTGACCCTACTGGTCTTGTGTCATTGCTACATGTAATTCACTGCCCAGTTAACATTCCATTGAGAGTTATTTTGTCTTTTAAAAAAAAAAAAGCTTTAAAAGCACAAAGACCCTGTAGTAAAGAGGGGTGATGACCATCATCGCGCCTCGAGTACGGCAGCCCCAAGGGACACCGCCCTGGCAGCTGCTGGCCCCTGGTCCATAGGTGCGAGGTGGCTCCGTGTGCTGTCTGGGGCCAGGACAGGGGAAGAGCGAGCGAGCGAGGCGGGTGCAGCGGGCATGCAGCACGGAAGCCCGGGCTGCTGCACAGCTTACTGGCTGCTCTAATCGGGTCGGTCTGCTGGATCTTGTAGGTGAGCACTTCTGAGGAGTCGGACGAGATGCCAATGCCAGATTCTGAAAGCGTGTTTGTGATCCCTGGCAGTGTTCTCCTGTGGCGAATAGCCCCTCGGCCTCCAAATTCTGCCCAGGTGAGACCGTGCCCCGTGAAGGGGGCCTCACTGCACGCACCCTGCACCAGTAGCTCTCTGTTCCCGGCCCATGGCCTGTGGCTGTGCCTCTGCGGGCTCCCACGCGCCCAGCCCCTTGTGCCCAAGAGTCCGTGGCCTGCGCTGGCCGTCCCT
Organism: Taxidea taxus jeffersonii; assembly: GCA_003697995.1. Lineage (NCBI taxonomy): Eukaryota > Metazoa > Chordata > Mammalia > Carnivora > Mustelidae > Taxidea > Taxidea taxus. The sequence continues at coordinate 49,149 of ML109726.1, read as the reverse complement.
GCTGGCATCTGTCAGGGCGCAACTCTGAGCCACTTCTTCAGGAATAACTGAGTAAGACGGGCTATCAGCGGACACGGGGTGATGCAGACACTTGAGGCTTGAGCCCCCCAGATCCAGCAAGTACGGATTTTAATGACGTACAAAAATAATGTTGCTTTTGCTTATAGTTCTACTTCAGATTGACGGGGATAGAGGATATTTATCTGTGTGGCCTGCTTTGAGATTTCTATGAGACAAACACTCATGGGTGGTGCAGACCTAAGTGAAAACGTAGCCGGGTGGGCCAAGAAGGTTGGTTGTTGTCCCCACAAGACGGAGGGAGGTCATTGTCAAGTCTTGCTGTCTTCAGGGGTTTTCAGAGTGTGTTATGCCTTGCTACATGTTAATTCGGACATCGTGCTGCCTTTCAGATGTATAATTTTACTAGCTTTGCAATGGTTTTGAATGAAGTAGACAAGGACATGGAGGGCGTGATTCCGAAGACAGACTGCAGGTTGCGGCCTGACATCAGAGCCATGGAGAACGGAGAGATAGGTAACGTGAGCGGTCATGGTGAAGCTTCCCTTGGGGGGAAAGGGGTTTCGTGAGTTTGCATCTTGTGGTACAAGCATTTGTCGTCTCTCTCTGATTACTTTAATTATAATTCTATTAAATTCGTAGCTTTCATTTAGATTCATTATTTCAGTGATCCTCCCTGACAATTTAATATACTCCATATGGCCAGAGACAGATCTTAAATGTCAGAGGGGAATTTGAGAAAAGAATAGCATCATTATCAACGTGAAACTATATACTAATTAGTTCACTGTATATTTCAGAACTTAAATACTACCTTGTGAGCCTCAAAGAAGAGTGTGGCCTTGGTTAATTATGACATTTTTAGCTGGTGTTACATTTCTTCTAATTTCATTGATTCTCAAAAGGGAAGCCGTTTTTACCCCCAGGGGACATGTGGCTTTGTCTAGAGAGTTTGTCACGTCTGGGGAACTGCTGCTGGCATCTAGTGGCCGGAGGCCGGGATGCTGCCAGAGGTCCTCCAGCGCCTGGGACATCCCCACAGAGAATCAGGCGGCTGGAGGTGTAGGGACACTGAGGTTGAGTCCCTATCTCAGTACCTTGGCGCTCCCTTTGAGTGATCAGAATCAGTGAGACAGTGCACCAGGATTTTGAAAAACTGTTTGAATTTCTTATGACTGGAACGTGAAGGAGCTCTGTGAGGTCTCACCAAGGATTAAGAAAAATTTCACATTATTCAGTTTTTCCACCCAATTTTTCATTGAAGCTTTGTAACATAATTTTTTTGGCCTTAAGAATTACCAGGTTCTTTGGTAAGTACAGAGGTTGTTCAGGGTGAGACTATAGAAGGAGAAGACTAGGTCTTGAGTGCCAGCTCTGCCTCTTCCTACTTTGGGTACGTGTTAAAATTTTAACCTAATATTGGTTTTCTAATAAAACAGAAAGTTCATGTGAATGCAAGTGGGTGATCTTATCTGCAACGTTACTGAGCCCGGCAGTCTCCACCTATAGGATGACTGGTTTCCATCCATGTTTGTACCTTAGATCAAGCTAGTGAAGAAAAAAAACGACTGGAGGAAAAGCAAAGAGCAGCCCGCAAGAACAGGTCCAAGTCGGAGGAGGACTGGAAAACGAGGTGCGTGCGGCCTGCAGGCTGCTGTGCAGGGCGGGGCAGGCCTGGGGCTGCAGAGCATTCCTAGGCCTGGAGTGGACAGCTAGTTCCCCTGGGTTATCAAGCTGCAAGAGTTGCATGTGTGACAAAGGAAAAGAGCTATTCGGAAATTAAGGTTTAAATATTCCCACACGATTATTGCAGGTAAGTGGTTTAAGCAAACTGTCTACCTTCCATGTCCTGTCCTTTTCTTGTTTTAAGAGGGAAAGGAAAGTAAAATCCAGAATGACACATTTGGGCATGAAAATAGGTTCAGAGCCCTTTGCTACTGTGTGTATCCATTGCCATTACTCTTCCAAACACGGGATTTGACATGCACCTGAAATACGAGTTGTATAAAGTAACATCTTGGATTCCATTCAGAAATAGAAAGTGGGCCATAAAATGTCTTAGTTTTGGAAATTTTGTTTTTTTAAGAGTCAGAAGTTGCATAGTGACTTTATTGAGCAATAGAATCACTTGTAAACAGGAACAGGATAAAAACATTTTCTAAATTTATATCACATAGTAGAAACCATTGTAATTCAAAGTCATTAAATAAATTGTAGAGGCTATAGGGACATACTTTTGCCAGCATTCAGACATTATTTGATAGCCATTTTGCATCTTAGAAAAACATAATTACAACAACTGGAAATGACCTTAGGTTTCATCTAATTTAGTGGTTTTGGGGCTTGGTTAGCGTTAAAAATCTCTTATGCCAGTGAACGCGTAAAGAATCTGCAAATACAGAACTCATGGGGGCAGAGATGCTGTGGTGGGGCTAGAGGGCAGTCAGGACACGGCAAGTCCTCACCTTCTCCCACCCTGTATGGACCCCGGCTCCCTAGACCTCTGTGGAATACTATTTGAAAGTGGTCTGGAAATCCCTTTGTTGTTCAGAGGGAAACAAATACTGATGTATCATTTCATTTTGGGGATTTGCTTGAGGACACATAACTAGTGAGCCTGAGCCCTGTGACTGGAGCTTCCACCGCCATCAGTCCTTCAGGCAAAGTGACAAGCTCCCCTCCAATTCCCTTGAAAAGATTGGATTAATTTTATCGGTATTTCTAATCTCTTTTGCAGAAACCCACTTTTGTACCGTATTTCTAATTATTAGCTCCTGTATTTTTCTGGTCACGTTTTCTGTACAAAGTAAGCGCAAAGTCTACTAAGAAATTTTACTGTCAGAGTCTTAGCGTTCGGAGAGCAGTGGGCTCCAGACAGCGGTGTGGCAGCCTGAAAGCCAGACCAGGTGCCGGCCTGAGCCACCGCCTCTGGCCTCTGGCCTCTCCTCCACGGCACGCTCAGCATCTCTTGTGCCTGTGTGAATATACATGGTTTTGAAATGATCCTACTGGCTCTTTGTCAAAAGAATCTGCTTTGAGCTCTTTTTTAGTAGATGTAAGGAGAGTGCATGTTCTCTGGGTTCTTAGGATTGATGACGTGTTTGAAGGGCATGGCTCAGCTGGAGGTGAAGCAGGGCAGTTTGTGTAGGAACGTTTTCTGCTGGTTAGAGCGAACCGGCCTTCAGAGAAATCAGACCCAGAGACCTGTTAGAGTCTGTCCCAAGTTTCTCCACACTCAGAGCCAGCATTCCGCTAACAGAGGAGTCACTCGAAGAGACTATAGGCTCCACACCTTTTCAGGCTGTAAATGACAGTCCCTGCGTCTGAAAATGCCGGCTTGTAATCCTGAAGTGTTTTCCTAGAGGGCTCCTCACTGGGTGAGGTACTCGGAGGGAGTGGAGGGGTGGGTGAGGGACGGGATGTGAAGTGGCTACGACGGGCAGGGGTGGGGAGAGGCGGGTGACGTGTTGAGGCAGGAATGTTAGCGGTGTGTCTCCCTGACAGTCTGAGTGGCGTGCAGAATTCACACTTGATAGTCTGCTGTTTCACTGACACAGACCCACAGACTCTGGAGACCCAAAATACTGAATAAAAGGTGGTAGCAGGGAAATCTTTTGCTCCTCTTTCCTGTTACCAGTGCTTGTCTCAAATGTGTGAGTTTAGAAAGGCAGATCACCTGGACTTTCTGTGTATGTGGGAGGCGTAGGATGATAACAGCAGAGGTTTCCAGACACGAGTGCTCAAAATTAGGACTAGCAGTTGAAGGAAACTCTGGTCCTGTGCATCAGACCATCGGCTCTGCGGTGCTCCCCTCTGGTGCAGTGTTTGGACTCCCTCCCGAGGGCATGCGGCCTCCAAAGAGAGGCCAAGGTTGCAGACATGGTCTTTAGAGAACTTTGCTTACACCGTGGCACATGGCCTGAGGCATGGTTCATTTTCTTAATTATTTTTTATTACCTTAATTTTGATGTGTCTGCTTTTCTGAAACGCTTGACTTTGCTAAGCTTAACTACAAAAGTGCTATTACTGGTTGGACTTTGGGACTGAAAGGAGTATAACTATATACTTTATATTATTAGAATTTTGACTTTGATCAAATAATGTTTTTTATTTTTTTAATATTTATTTATTTGACGGAGAAATCACAAGTAGGCGGAGAGTAGGCAGGCAGAGAGAGTGGGGGAAGCAGGCTCCCTGCTGAGCAGAGCGCCAGATTCGGGGTTCAATCCCCAGTCCCTGAGATCATGACCTGAGCCGAAGGCAGAGGCTTTAATCCACTGAGCCACCCAGGTGCCCCCCAAGTAATGGTTTTTAAATATATTTTCAGTCTGGTTAACCAGATATGATATATCCTGATCATTTAAAGTAGACTTACATTTTCTAATTGGGAAAAAGTCCCAAAAGCTAAATAGAGAATTTAGATATTAATATTCTAGGAAATGTGGTCTAGTGGGCATTTATGATGTGATCCTTCAAGGAATCTGCCTGATCTGAAGCATTTTTTTTCCTCTAAGAGCATTCTGTGCTGCTGTAGGGATAATAGGAGCATTGGGGAATTACCAAACACATCTAACCTCATTTTAATAGTTGCTTCTTTTTTTTTTTTTTTTTTTTTTTTAAGAAAGCCCTGTGAAACTTTTTCGCAATGTTACCCTGAAAACAAGATCATACTTAGAAAAATGTGACACAAATTTAATTGTGAACCTTTCTGAGCAAGTAATTTTGCATTTCCCTTGCCTGAAGGAATCTGGGACTGTGGGAACTAGGTGGTGTTTTAAAGGGCAGGGAAATGATTAAAGCAGCTCTATACAGGATTAAAGACCAATTGAGCAACCTAAGAAGCCATATTAGCATGAGGAAAATGGGAGACCCAGGAAGATTAGGAGTAATTTCAGTGGATTCGGTGTAGCACAGTATATTTAAAAATCATGGACTTTAAAATCAAATTTAAGGGGACGCCTGGGTGGCTCAGCTGGTTAAGCGGCTGCCTTCGGCTCAGGTCATGATCCCAGCGTCCTGGGATCGAGTCCCACATCGGGCTCCTTGCTCGGCAGGGAGCCTGCTTCTCCCTCTGCCTCTGCCTCTGCCTGCCTCTCTGTCTGCTTGTGCTTGCGCTCTCTCTCTCTCTATAACAAATAAATAAAAATTAAAAAAAAAATCAAATTTAAGTTTGATACCAGTTATTAGCTTGCACAAGTTATTTAGCTTCTCTGACATTCCACTCCCTCTTCGAGTTTAAGGGCATTAACTCTGAATCCCGTACTATAGGTATGTTGTAGAAGTTCGCTTACTTATCCTAATTCCTTCCCCCCAAAATGCCTTCTGGTGGAAGATAAGGAATGGGGCTAGAGGACCATCAGACCAATAGATTTGTTCTTACATCCCTACTAGACAGAAGGTCCTACTTCTGCTGAGTACTCTGCCAAGTGCTATGGAAAAATCCGTAAACCTTTTGTGTGATGTCATTACATCTTTTGGAATATTATTCTACATAGGTGATCTCTAAAAACGGCAGGACTTCTTTAAAAGTCTCTTTGGAAATCCCTAACCCAAGAGTGAGGGGAAACGCTGCAGCTGCAGGCTCTAGTGTAGTGATAGGAGCCCTGTGGTTTCGGTTCCCACCCATCAATCTTGTCCTTTCTCTTTAAACAGGTGGTTCCATCAAGGTCCTAACCCCTACAATGGAGCACAGGACTGGCTTTACTCGGGCAGCTACTGGGACAGAAACTACTTCAATTTGCCTGACATTTATTAAAGTGCAGACAAGTCAGGGTGTTTGGCTAATCTACAAATAAGTCTTAAACCTATGTTTTTAAACTTTTTCCTTGGTTTCTACTCATCTTTTAAGAAAACAAAAAACCTGCTCATGAGATAACTTGCATTTCACCCAACAAATGTAGGGCATAAGGTGATATTGGTGATGAAAGTCAGGAAAAATGGGTAATTTTGCTATCCAAATAGACTTACTGATTTGAAATACTGTTTTATAGAGGTAAGAGAAACAGTGTGGAGAATATGCTTTTTATGGTTGTTGTTGCCATATTTACGGAAGGTTTATACCCAACTGTAACTTCAGCTTTACGGAATTATATAGTAATCCCAAATCAAGTTATTTTGAATATTTTTATGCCGTCATGCTTGAATGTTTTAGATATAACTTTGAAATGTTTAGAACTCTTCTATACAATGTTTATGTGCTCAAATGCAGAGAAGGTTATGTCATTTTGTAAAGATTATGTTTAAAAGATGGCTTTTCTTCATACTAATCCTCTCCAGTTTCCCCCTTCCCACATCGGAAAAGAAAAAGTACCTGAATATTCAGAACAGGTGTTCCTGATTTGAACTGGAAAAGGTATTTCACTCATTTCTCTAAATTTACCTTTATAATTTTCTGTAATCTGGGTCCTTAGAATTAAAAGGTGTTTGAATTGAAAATTTGTATAAAATCTAGCAATTTACAAAAATGCCCTAGAAATAGATTCTAATCACCCTCATTACATAATGACAAACCTTTTTAAATGCTTCAACTTTGTGGCAAATGCCACCAGAGACATTACGTTGCACTCGTGTATTATAAGTACCAAACTATATAAAAGGAGACGGTCTTGTGCATTTCAAGTTTGCAAGGCACCCGTGTACTTAAAATATGTATGGAGACCTACTGTACAGTAGTATTGCCCCTTTAATTGGGGTACATTAATCTTATGGTATTTATCCACCCAACCCCAGACTGAGATCTTGCTCCAGGGGGCTTTAGGTAGCTGCCAGTAAATTATTTTAATTGCTGTCTTAAAGTTAACAAGTGTTATAATGAAATAATCTACCTGATGCTAAATAAAGGCTTTAGAATGTTCCCAGAAAGCGTGGTTTCTTAATCTGATCGCAGTCCCCGAGCGTCCTTACCAAGCCGGCCCTGTGCAGCCCTCCACAGGGCCTGGAGCCAGCCCAAGCAGCTCGCACTTGCTACAGTACTGGTGTTCTGGGGC
>ML109726.1:0-41745 GCA_003697995.1 Taxidea taxus jeffersonii | reverse complement strand
GGCCTGAACACCCACCCTAAAAGGAGGGTCTGTGTCAGCATTGTTGCCCTTTCTGTACTTCACACGGTGTCATGAGCTCTCCGTCTGTTCCCCCACTGAGGGGGTAGGTCTAGGCCTTGCTCTGCCCACACACAGGGGAGGTGGGATGAGCACAGGACACAGCATTAGGTACTGGTGGGATGAAGAACTTAAAGATGATTTGTGAATAATTAAATGGTCTGATCTAGTTCATGCCACTTGTTTTAGGTCCTTCAGCTGTTTTCCAGCCTGCCCAGTCTGTAAATCTTCACTCTCCAAGGGAACAAGCCTCCCACAGTGACAAGGTGCTCCACGGCATCTCTGACCTGTTACCCCTCTCCAGTTGGCCCCAGTGCTCACATCTGGCCTCTGTCTCGACCCACCCCTTCACCTTCCAATTAGATTATACAAAGTTCCTACCTAATATCTTTTTTCTTACAAAGCCATCCCTTTTTAGCATCTTCCATGGGGCTAGCTGAAGAACCAAGTATTCAAAGGTGATTGAGTGGATTGGTTCATGTTTTGGGCCCCGAGTCCTCTATGTGAGTCATCATGGTGCAGCACAACTACTCTGCATTTCTTAGTAATTGGGGGTAATGAACTTGGAGATAATAACCACATCATATGTGAGCATACCCCAACTCTTTGCATATCTCAATTCAATTTCTGTAAATACCCCTATCTCCAGGTCAACAAATCAAAGCACTAGTGTGTTAAGGCCCACATATTATGGTAGGAAAATTCACCTACCAGTTTTAGGTTTCTGCTCTGCGAACATGGGCAGTAGTCACAGTTATTTCTCCAGCAATACCGTAACTTCCAAAGGGAGTACGTTTGTCACCAGATCCTGAACCTTTTTTGGCTACATCTTCTACTGGGAATGCAACAGAAAGAAAAACTGGGCTTTGTGGCCTGGGGACATCTTGTCCACTTGGAGGAGGACTACCATTCTGGGGATTTGGGGTATGTTTCTGGAATTTCTGATCTGCAGGAACAGCAATGGGTACTTGGACTGCAGCGTATCTCTTCAAGGCATCTGACTGAGAAACAATAGCATGTCCAGGAAGAGGTTTCCAATCCTGAGCTTCCTGAACATTCGAGCCTACTAAAATAAAAGGTGGGGCACTGGTCTTCTTGCTGTCGTCCATCATCACGTAAGTTGGAGAAGTAACTTTCGGTGGCTGCTGCAGAAACTGTGGATCCTTAGGATTAGATAAATAGAGGGTTGCTTGGGGGAAAGGCCCAGGTGCAGGTGGCGGTGATGGGCGACTTTGTTGATTCATATCAGTTAGACAATAAAGGGTCCACATGTTAGAGTATGGTGGTGGTTGTCCTGCTTCGCTTGCTGCTATGGCTATAAAAAAAAAAAAATTTGCAGGCATTAAAGGTCGGTCTCTGTATCAGGCACTATGCACAGAAATGTTTTTGTAAATTTTCTTTACATATAAACAGCTGTCATAGTAACGTGTGCCATAAAGCATGCTATAGAGAGGGCTAAATTGTGTTTGGTAATGTGAAAAACATGAGGCTCTCTACCGCTGGAAAGTGAGAACAGGGTCGTGCTAGCACGTGGCAGGGGCACTCGAGTTGTGGCTGAAGCTGCAAGCTCATCCGAAGCCACTGGTCCCAGAGCCACCAGCTTGAGACGTGGCCATCGCAGTGCCTGAATGCAGGACGTGGAGGGTCCACACTTGGGGCTTTACCAAAAGAATCAATTGAAATGTATGTGAAGCCAGTGACAAAGCATTAATGCATCTGCATAGTGAGTTTTTCTTTACTAAAGAAGTCCACACAGGGCCTCCTCTTTTGGTCACATTATCACTTATCTGTGGCCCCGTAATCTCACATTAATTGGTCACCACATGCAGGACATCAGTCTAGGACTCAGAACCCCAGAGAGCACCCCCTTTAGGCAAGCCTTGAAATCATAGGTGCTAGGTGGCAGTAAAAGGTGGGTTGGTCCCAGAGGGGCTCTTTAAGGGGAAAAAAACATCTGAGGTTGCCATCCATCTGCTTAACACCATGGCATCTATGATGGCAAGTTTAACTGGCCTAATGAAGACTGTACTGTCTTGGAGAACTAAGTCTCAGAAGATGGGACAGAGGTGAAACTTCCTCCTAAGGGAGAAGTAGCATCGGACCCAAATTGTACTGAGTTCCCTGTTTGAACACTGGGCCTCATATCCCTGGTACAGCTTTTCTTCCCCAGAAAAGAAGAGAACACTATGCACATGATTAAGCTGGTGAGTTTTCAGTGGCTTCAGATGCAGTCAGTGGATCCTTCTGCAAGCCAAATGGAAAACACCACGTACAAGCTAGCCTCCCATTTGCAGTCTCCACGTGGTGCTTTAGAAAAAGGGCAAGGCACTGGGGAGCCGGGACTTGGCATGTCACTGGTGCTCCCGCCACAAGGGTCATGCCCGTCCCGCATGCTCGCTCCTGATGCTGCCCTCGGCCTTTTCAGTGGTGCAGATCCCCATCACACTGCCAGACAGAATTTGATCCCAAAACACCTGCTTTGGTAACACTTGACCTTTCCGGTTCTGGGAAGAGTCAACGTGGAAGAGGACTTCTGCAAAAGGGAGCGGGGAGGTCAGCTCCATCTAGCCCTCAAGGGGCGGGGACAGGAGGGGGCAGACCTAAGTCCATAGTTGGAGGGAGAGATCAAGCCATGTCTGTGTCACGGGCAAGCCCAGCCGGCAGTGGGGGTTTTCACACATGTTGGGGGAGCTGATGGGAGAAGACCAGTCCTCTTAGCGGCTCAAGTGGACGGCCAGCCTTTCTGCTGCTGCTGCCTCTGCACTCACCCATGGGACAGAAATGTGGCTGAGCTGTCCTGTCCGTCCAGCTCTGGAGCTGCCCCCATGGCTGCAGGAGCCCCCTGGCAGAGAGGCAGGGCCCGCAGGCTCCCCGCACCCTCTTGCAGAGCCCCCCAACTGCAGGGCGAAAGCAGGGGCGACACACCACCATGTCTCTCACGGGCCACGGGCCACACCTTGGATGGCGTTGTGTGGTTGGAGTTTACACTCACAAATGAGCAATTTCAGACCAACAGCCCCTGGCTGACATCCACAACAGTAGATCCAGATCCCAGATTTTGTGCCTAACTTGTTTTTCACTCCGTGGGCCATGTCCAAAAGTGCTAGGTGACCCAATTCGGAGGCCAGGCTGGGGGATGTCACTTTAAAATCACTCATCTCGTAAGAGTAAAATCTCAAGTACAACAAAGCCTTTACGGAGTTTTGCCATCTTAAAACCTATTGAAAATCGAGCCTTTTGACCAACCTGGAGGGAGCCCACATCCGTGGTTACCTGCAATACAGAGGTCACCTGAAAATATAATTGGTAATGTAGTAAGTATCTGATTTTCTTACCTGGCTCCATCAAACCTTGTTCAAGTGCTGCTTCCTGCTGTGGTTCGGGGTCTGGCTCAGTAAGACCTTCTGGAGCAGGAGGGGGGGCACCACCCGCTGCCCTTCCCTGTGCAGCCGAGAGCACTGCTGTGGCAGCTTCCCCGGAGAGCTCGAGTTTGACCTCCATCTCCTGGGCTGCGACGTTTCCCCAGGACTCCTGCCCAGGGTTGTCAGGGACTAGGGCAGTGAACTCCATTGCAACGCGCAGAGGTTTTTCAGAGCCTACTGCTTGGGTGGAGCCTTCTGCCTCCACATGGACTGAGGAATTACCCTCCTCCGGCTGTCTTACGGAACGCACAGCTTTCTCAGAAATGCCCGTGGTGAGTGCTACAGGTATGGGACTCAGTGGTGGCTCACGTTCTTTAAGAGAAGCAACGTGATCAGTAAAAGGGATAACTATGTGTCCTGGTATTTGCTCCACGTAAGTGACCCCTTCAGTCACAGGCTCATTGTTATAGATAGATGATATGTGAACGAAGGAGGTGACCTCAACATCAGCCTGCAAAGGGACCTTGGGAGCTTGATTGTAAGCAGGAGGGTCTTGTTCATCCTGCAAGGGGAAGGAGGAAGCCGCTGCTGGTTCAGCTTCATCGTCTTTAGGTTTAGAACCCAAATCTACACGGACAGCTGTTTGGCTCAGAACCTGCAGGACTGACCCCTCTGCAGAACACACAGCAGGAGTGGCCGCCCCAGCATCTTCAACAGCCTCTGAGCTCAGCGCCTCGTCGGAAAACACAGGCATACTCGTGGCCACGTCCACCATTAACACGTCAGACTGATCAGAATGAACAGATGCAACTTTACCTAACATCTGAGCAGCAAACTGAGCTGGGTCCGCTGGGACGTAAGCGAACTCTGGTGACACAGCTGCAGGAGGTGGTGATGACGGTGGGGTCGTCATCTTAGGGGTAGACAGTTTCGAAGTGGAACCACGAGCTGCTTCGGGTGTCGTCTCGGGCTCCTGGAGCACCTCCGAGTGAACTGACGGGAACTGAGTGGTTTTGTTCATAAGCAGTGGTCCGGCGATATTGTCCTCCTCTGTGTCTGTGGATTTCTCCATCCGTGTAGGTTCTTGGGAAACTATAGATGTTCCTACCTTTTCTTTCATACATTCTTCTTTCTTCTCTTGTGTCGATCCTTCTGACCACCTCTCTACTAAAAAAGCCACATGGGTTAATAAGCAGATGTCCCTCCCCATCCCAATTTTAAAGCAGTAACAGGTTGAAAACTCGGTTGTGAATACACACACAAGCACGGAGTTTTGCTCAGTTTCCGAGAATCTGTGATTTAGAATGAGTGCGCAAACTTCCCTATCCTTACTTGCTCAGAAGACACCTCATTTCGTATCCGAAATCAGTGACTCTATGTAGCACAGTGACAAAACGAGGAAGCAGGTACCACCTTCAGCTGGTCAGTGTAACTGCCTAGCACTAAGGAAGCTAGAAACCTCACTGGATAAAGCTCCTGATCCAAACTTCTGCATGAAATTCCGGGGCAGGGGGGTTTCACCTGACCAGTAAGTGATCTAATCTTCAGCTGACATAATGGGTTCTTAATGAAGCAAAAGCTGTCCTGTCAATAAAGGCAGTCCTCAACATAAGAAAACTGGTATATAGAATTTAACAATGAATGGGACAATGGGGCCTATAAAATATTTTGACACCAGGAAACATCATCTAGTCTAACCTAAAAATGGTAGCACTTGCTGGTGAGGTATGATAACACAGCAGCTAAAGTCAAATTGACCCAGAGGGGCAGGAAGAGAACTTTGGATCCATCAGTGGATGCAGCGACTCTTCAGACATGAGGGCATTCCCCTGGCTTGGGAAACCCTTTCCTCTGCTCAGCACCTTCCTGTCCCCCACACCCCTTCCTTATCGCATGCTTTCACGGCTGTTTGTTCTACTGAGGGTTTTCGCTTGGGGAAGCATTTCCCTCATATAATGAAATCAGCGGGAAAAGCAGAAAGTGGGTGTGTTTCAGCTTTGTTCTTAGTCCTTGCATACTGTATTCCTCGACTGTGACCTTCTTGGGGTCTCATTGCATATCAGGGCCTCACAAGCCTCTTCATATCAGCTGGGCCCAAGCCCACTGCCCCCGACAGCACCCCACTTCTGATATCCCCACTCAGCATCTAGTCTCCCACCAGCTCTTCCCTGCTAAGCCTCAAGCCATCCTCCACACACAAGCAGCTCAGGAGTTGGCCAGCAACCCAAAGGAAATGGATTTGCAGACTTTGGGGGGATCCTTCCCTGCAAACACCTCCTCTCTGATACTTTGTTGCCCAAATCCCAGCCATAGTAGTAGCCCCAAACTCTGCTGCTCCATTTTCTCTTCCCAGACACACTTCCTCTGTGTTTGGCTTTGCTTTCCTGGTGCAAGAAATTGGAAAATGCTGCTAGGGTGAGGAGGGGCTCACTTTCTGTGAATCCCTTCTCCCAGGAATCCAGGCACTGGACTTGGTTTTATAGAATTGCTACAGCTTTTATGATCATTGAGGATAGGACACTAAGTGTGCCAGCAGCCCCTCCGTCATGGCTGAGACTGAAATCTCTCTCCCTCCACTGACTTTCACCTAGCTCAGGATCTGGCAAGGGGCAGGAATTTAAAGATTTGTTAAATGAAATAATGAACTGGACTTTACAGATAGGTGGGATTTGAAAGGTACACGGCAACTCCTGGAGAAGGAAGTAGCATAAACCAAAAATCGGGCAATAGCAAGCTGGCTGGTGCATGGAGAGAGAGAGGACGGCAAAGGTAGGAGGGATTCAGATTGTAGAAAGTTTCTTTGCAGGGCCTGTCTTAGAAAGGGATCAAAATTTACACACTATGACAGACATGTCAGAAAGCATTACTTTACTTTCTCTATTTGCATTAAAATGCTTGTTTCAGGACACCTGGGTGGCTCAGTTGGTTAAGCGGCTGCCTTCAGCTCAGGTCATGATCCCAGCATCCTGGGATCGAGTCCCGCATCGAGCTCCTTGCTCAGCAGGGAGCCTGCTTCTCCCTCTGCCTGCCTCTCTGTCTGCCTGTGTTCGCTCCCGCGCTCTCTGACAAATAAATACAATCTTTAAAATGCTTGTTTCCAAATGGTAAAATTTACCTGATCTAGGTTTAAAATATTAAAGATATGTAGTCTCTTTTGGTTAAGTCAGCCTTTTAGGGGTACTTAGCAAAGGTTCTCCCACTTCTAAAGAAGGAAACCAAATACTGGAGTAAGCTCTGGCTCTGATCCACGTTGCTCTTTGCTGGCTCTCGGTGGCCTCGAGAAGAGCCACCACTCCTACCGCTTGGGCCCTGGGTGTTAGTCCCTGACTTGGCCGTACTCGCTGAAGGATTTCCACTTTGTGGGAAATGTGGCTTGTTACTTCCTGGGAGAACCCTTTCCTAATTTAATTTGTTCCTCTTTAGCATCAGAGGCTCAGCTGCCAGTTTTTATTTAGCCCCAGCGTGGACATTACGTGCTGCAGCTCTCTGCTGGCCGGGCAAGTAACTTCGCTGTGTCCCAGCCCAATTCCCTGCTAGTAAGCACTCAGGGACCACTGGGGACACAGCTGGACCAACCACCAGCCACGTGCGGGCCCTGGGACACCAGAAATCTTACCTCCAGCCCAGCTGAGATAGACTCCCCATGATAACTAATCTATAGCTTCCAATTTATCCTTTCACTCAAAAAGTACGGACTGAACGTCTGAGCATGACGATTGCAGTGTGGGTGCTGAACGGAGCACATGTTATGTTAGACGCGGTGTCACGCTAACCACGCAGCCGCTCTGAGAGGCACCCGCGAAAGCAAAGCACAGCCTTATGTTCGGATTTTAGAGAATTCCAGTCAGAGATTCTCCCCACCTTCCTTACGACTTACAGTCTCAGCTAGCACCTCATGTGCACTCACCACGCCCTGGACCACAGTCCCACGCCAGGAAGGACTTCCTGTTTCCTGACCCTTTGCAGCAGGAAAGGAGCTTACATCCTATGGCATATATAAAATAAAAATTTGGTTCTGGTCTCTTTGGCTCTTAAAAGTCAGCTCTACAAATTCCAAGAAAATCTTCTTTCAATGAAAACAGGCTCCTGGAAAACTCCGTGTTTCTTACTATGAACTTTGGAAACTCACTACTGAGTAAAATGGCTTCCAAGCTATATTCGCCTTTTCCCCTAAAGCAGATGAATGCGTCAATGGGTAGAGCAGAATAGAGTGAAGAGGAACAATGGGAGGCTATCTGAAATCAATGTACACTGGTTTAATGTTTTTCAGAAGTATCCCTGTGACACTGAAGGGTTTGGATTTTGTGAACAACAGGGCGCTATCAGCGTTCCTGGACAGCAGAGAGCTACACTTAGCTTCTCAGGTCCAAGACATTCTTCCTGCTCATACTGACTCTTGTGTCCTAGTGTCCCTGACCCCCTTGTCCTCATTTTCCTGGTCTGCTATATCTGCTTCCTCTCTTACTCCTAATCCTGTATTTCTGCCCTAGGCTGCCAATCTGACTCCAACTCTTGATAATACCATCGACTGGGTCCATGATTTATTTTCCTTCTTTAGTATGGACTGTTCCCCAATTGATTAATCTTACCACAATGGAAAAGCATAAAACTTCCCAAGTCCCCCTCCCAGTATCACAACCAGATAATAGTTTGAACCTTTTTTAAACTTAATGAAATTCTTACCTATGTACAAATCACCACCCTGTCTAGGCAAATATGAGACTTCAAGAAACACAAAGGATCATTTTGGCACAGTACCATCCCCATTTAGGGAATCAGTATAGCCTTACATAAAAAAATGTCCAGGAAAGTGCAGAGTAGCACCAGAGCTTCACAAAATTTAGTACAGATTGTTCTGAAATTGATACATTTCTCATTTATGTAATAAGAGAGAATGGCCACAAGTATGTGTAACCAACTGTGAAAATAATGTATAAAAATAGAATTTGTCATAAGAAACTAAAAACATTATGAATATTTAATATGAGTAAGACATTTAATGGTATGCATAGCTGCTATGGTGCTGCATAGGAATTGAAATGGGGCTCAGTGATGGGCAGCAGCGCATGATTATAATTACTATTTTACAGCCAAGCCAAGAATGTCCAGGATCAGTAAGAAAAGTTAATGTGTTGGGGCGCCTGGGTGGCTCAGTCAGTTAAGTGTCTGCCTTCAGCTTGGGTCATGTTCCCAGGGCTCTGGGATAGAGCCCCACATCAGGCTCCCTCTCCCCACTTGTGCTCGCTCTCGCTATCTCTGTCACTATCTGTCTCTCTCAAACAAAATCTTAAAAAAAGTTAACAGGTTAACTCAGTTGGGCTAGGCCTTCTTGATTCTTGCAAAGAGTTAGCTATTTCCTGCCTTTGTTGGGAGCAGGAGAGGGCTGATACTAAAAACTAGACTCAGTAAAGCTGAAGGGGATGGTGTTGAGATTTCATTTGCCACTCCACATGGGGAAACCACTGCCCTCTTCTCACTGAGTGGTGAGAAAGTGAGAACTAGCACAATCTGGCTTCGCTTCAGGCTCTACACAAGAAAGTGACCACAGAGGAAGTGGAAGAGTAGGAGATACTATGGGGAAAGGGAGCTGAAGTCCCTCTCCACTTTCAGTTTAAGAATTTTAAAGTTTTTCTAGAGGAATCATAGAATGTTATTTACTATGGAAAGAGCATGAGTTACACTGCTAAGAAGATTTAAGTTTTGATCCTGACCCTGCCAATTAATATAGAAGCTTACAAGTTTTTAATCATGCCCAAGCATCAGATTTCTATGTAAAATTATAATGATATTACCTTATAAAGTTGCCTTGACAAAATATATGTAAGGACCTAGGACAAAATATCTCACTTCATTTTACTTCACAAATACACCCTTTTCCCCCACTACAGACCGAAGGTATGGCAGCTCTATGTCAGTCTAGGATGACTGGCTGCCCCCCATCTTTCCCCTTCCCCTGGAACCTCCCTAATTCCCAGAGACAATAATACTGAAATTAGGCCAATGAATAACCCTATAATGGCCTCTAAGTGTTCAAGTGAAAGGAAGAGAGAGCCACATGTCTCGCATATTAAATCAAAAGCTAGAAATGATTAAGCTTAGTGAGGAAGGCATTTGAAAACTGAAAGGCCGAAAGCGAGGCCTCTTATGCCAACCAGTTAGACAAGTTGTGAATGCAAAGGAAAAGTTCTTAAAGGAAAACTGAAAGTGAACACACAAATGATAAGCAAAACAGCCATACTGCTGAGATGGAAAAGGTCTGAGTGGTCTGGACAGGCCAAACCAGCCAGAACATTCTCTTAAGCCAAAGCCTAGTCCAGAGCCAGGCCCTGACTCTTCAGTTCTGGGAAGGCTGAGAGAGATGAGGCAGCTGCAGGAGAGAAGTCTGAAGCTGGTGGACGGTGAATGGTGAGGTTTAAGGCAAGAAGCCGCCTCGTGACATCACAGTGCAAGGTGAAGCAGCACGTGCTGATGGAGAAGCTGCAGCAAGTGACCCAGAAGCTCGAAGATCATCAACGAAGGTGACTACACTAAACAATATATTTTCAATGTAGATGAAACATTGTTACAGTAGGAGATGATATCTAGGACTTTGATGGCTAGACAGGAAAAAGCAATGCCTGGCTTCAAAGCTTCAAAGCACAGGCTGACTGTCTTGTTAGGGGCTACTGCAGCTGGGGACTTCATGTTGAAGCCAAAGCTCCTTTGCCATTCAGACAATCCTAGGGCCCTGAAGAATTATGCTAAATCTGCTCTACCTATGCTCTAGAAATGAACAATAAAGCCTAGATGACATCATGTCTGTTTATACCATGGTTTACTGATGAGTTTAAACCCACTGTTGAGACTTGTTTCTCAGAAAAAAAGATTCCTTTCAAAATAGTACAGCTCACTGACAATGCACCTGGTTACCCAAGAGTTCTGATGGAGATGTACAATGAGCTAAATGTGGTTTTCATGCCTGCTAATACATACGCTGTAGTCCATGAACCAAGAAGTCATTTCAACTTTCAAGTCTCATTATTTAAGAAATGCCTTTCGTAAGGCTCTCGTTGTAAAAGATAACAATTCCTTGGATGGATCTGGGTGAAGTCAGATGAAAACCTGGAAAGGATCCACCATTCTAGATGCCACTAAAAACATTTATGATTCATGGGATGAGGTCAAAATAGCAAGATTATTAGGAGTCTGGAAGAAGTTGCCTTCAACCCCCATGGGTGACTTGGAGGGGTTCCAGACTTCCATGGAAGAAGTCACTGAAGATGTGGCTGCATGGCTTCAAGTTCGTGATCAAACTTGAATGGATGAGGAGTTGCTTCTAATGGATGAGCAAGGAAAGTCCTTTCTTGAGATGGAATCTACAATCCTGGTGAAGATGCTGTGAAGATTGTTGAAATGACAACAGATATACGGTATTCTATAAACTTAGTTGATCAAGCAGCAGCAGGGTTGAGATTGACTCTAATTTTGAAAAAAGTTCTAGGCATAAATGCTATCAAACAGTATCACATGCCACAGAGAAACCATTTATGAAAGGAAGTGTCATTCAGTGCAGCAAACTTGACTCAAGTCTTATTTTAAGAAATTGCCACAGACACCCTAACCTTCAGAAACCACCACCCTGATCAGTCAGCAGCCGCCAACATCAAGGCATCTCTCTGGAAGCTCAGATGGTAGTTAGCATTTTTTAGCAATAAAGTATTTTTTTAATTAAGATACGTACACTGGTTTCTTTTTTAGACGTGTTATTGCACACTTGACTATAGTATAAACATAACTTCTATAGGCACTGGGAAACCAAAAGAGTTCATTTAACTGGCGTTATTGCAATATTTGCTTTATTGTAATTTGCTTTATGGTGATCTGGACCTGAACCCACAATATCTCCAAGGTATGCCTGTACTCGCTAATTCCATTCCTCTTTCTCTTCTTTTCCTACCTGTGACATAGTAAGTGGTAGAACTTAAGAGACAACTCTTTTGCCTTAAAAGACCACCTTGAGTTTCTAAAATCCCCTCAGGGGCACCTGGGTGGCTCAGTGGGTTAAAGCCTCTGCCTTCAGCTCAGGTCATGATCCCAGGGTCCAGGAATGGAGCCCCGAGTTGGGCTCATCTGCTCAGCCGGGAGTCTGCTTCCCCTCCTCTTTCTCTGCCTGCCTCTCTGCCTACTTGTGATCTTTGTCAAATAAATAAATAAACTCTTTAAAAAAAAATCCCTGGGGCACCTGGGTGGCTCAGTGAGTTAAGGCCTCTGCCTTCAGCTTGGGTCATGATCCCAGAGTCCTGGGATCGAGCCCCACATCGGGCTCTCTGCTCAGCGGGGAGCCTGCTTCCTCTCTCTCTGCCTCCCTCTCTGCCTACTTGTGATCTCTCTCTGTCAAATAAATAAATAAAATCTTTAAAAAAAAAATCCCCTCAGCTAATGATTCAGTACTATTTAATGAAGAAACTCTCCTGAGAAGGCTGAAAAATGGGGGCACTTTCACTGATTCACATGGTAGTGAGATCTGTTTCATCCAACTGCAGAAAAACAAGAGGATCCACGGAAGTGTTCTGCAGCATGAACTGCTTTGGAAATAGGCATATGCCACAGAGGATCCCGGACAGAGCCAGGGACCATCCTAAAGGTCTGGAAAATGGTGGAAGCGATGAGAGAACAGAGAAGAAAAGTTTGCTCTCATGTCTGGTTCTTTTCCTCCTCCCTCTTCCATCACCTGAGTTTACATGAGTTTTTAAAGGCTCAGGGGAGATGGGTAAACATTACTAGTCCTATAAAACCTGCCAAATATGGGTTTCTTTCCGAGAAAAGTCCAGGATGAAGTGTTCAAATAAAACAAATGATACGTGCAGGGATGTACTGTGGACATAAAACAAATGTCTTTCATGCTCATGTCTGATAGCTGGGAGTTGAATGGGGACAAGTGCACCAGGGATGAGTGAGACTCTGCCCCACCTTACCAAGTGCTAATACCTGATGCTGCCTTTGGGTTGCCTTGTCTCATGCTGAAGAGACTGAAAGACCAGAAAAAGGGTCAGCTGACATAGTCCTCAAAGAATGGTCCATGTTCCCATATTACAAATCATGGAAAGTCTGGCAGAGCCACAATCCCTGGGACCTGCAGAGCATGTCAGATCTTACAGGTGCCACCATCCATACCTGGCACTGGGATCCACATAAGGGAAGTGTATTTAAAGGAAAAGATGTGGGGTGCCTGGGTGGCTCAGTGGACTAAAGCCTCTGCCTTCAGCTCAGGTCATGATCTCAGGGTCCTAGGATCGAGCCCTGCATGGGGCTCTCTGCTCAGCCAGAAGTCTGCTTCCCCTCCTCTCTCTCTGCCTGCCTCTCTGCCTACTTGTGATCTCTGTCAAATGAATAAATTAAAAAATCTTTTTAAAAAAATAAAGGAAAAGATGCCACTTGTTCTATTCACATTTTCCTTGTAGAGAACCAAACCACCATGCAGCAAATTTGCTTGGCACTCCCACAGTTATAGCAATTGAGGAATTAAACCAGTTAGAAGATAGGATGATGTCACTTGGGAGGAAATACCCTACCAAATGGAAACCTTAAGATGTACATCCGTGGGGGCGCCTGGATGGCTCAGTGGGTTAAGCCTCTGCCTTCAGCTCGGGTCATGATCTCGGGTCCTGGGATCGAGCCCCACGTCGGGCTCTCTGCTCAGCCGGGAGCCTGCTTCTCCCCTTCTCTCTCTGCCTGCCTCTCTGCCTACTTGTGATCTCTGTCGAATACATAAAGAAACTCTTAAAAAAATAATTAAAAAATAAAAGATGTATATCTGTAGATAGTCCCTCTTTAGTCCAGAGTGATGCTTTCGTGGATGTAGATGGACTCGTGCAATGAGTATAAATGAGCCAAACTGGTTTTAGATAGTAACAAAGAGCTCTGTATTTTCTGGCCATACTTTCATGTTACCTTCTCATCTCCCTGGTAAACTAGAACACACAGTGTTCATTTTATTCTACCCAAGAGCAATCCATATCTAAAGCCATACGGTGAGCTCACTTTTAGGATTATTTGCATGTTAATGTAAATTGCCTTGGTATCTGTAGTTACTGGAGGAGAAAAGCATTTATCTCCCTCTTTTTGCCTCCACGGGAAGTGTAGCTATTCCATTAGCCCAGTCTGTTAATTAATCCACATTAGTGTAGTCCGCTTGCTAAACTGAATAGTGGGTAAGTTCCTCAGTAAACAAATCTGTCTCAAAAGCTACAGGGGCACCTGGGTTGTTCAGTGGGTTAAGCCTCTGCCTTTGGCTCAGGTCATGATCTCAGGGTCCTGGGATCAAGCCCCGAATCTGGGCTCTTTGCTCAGCAGGGAGTCTGCTTCCCCCCTCCCCCCACCTGCCTCTGCCCACTTGTGATCTCCGTCAAATAAATAAATAAAATCTTAAAAAAAAAGCTACCAGGTAATTACCTCCCCTCATAAAGATTCACCAACTTTACCACCCTTCTCAAACATGGGAAGCCTGCTCACTCCTAAGGCTCTCAAACATAGCTCCTGGTTAGAGGGCATGAGAACAAGCCCGACATTACCTTGACTTCTTGGGAAACCGGCCTAATAGGGAAGGGGAGAATGGTCAGTGTTCTAGCACTTGTCTGTATCCTGCTGGTGGCAAGCAAAGCCCAGACCTGCGTCCCACGGTAAGCTGAGATGCCATCAGGACCCTGCAGGGAAGCAGTCAGACTAGAGAGTAAATGTTCCAGAACCACAGCCCTTCACTCTCCTGCCCTTTCACTGCAGATCCAAATCCTCAATTTTTACATTTTCCTAGGTTCTACTCCTGACTTCTCCCTAGCTTGACTATGTTATGTATTTGCATCACCAAACTGGCAGAGTACAAAAGTAGCTCAGCCTCACCTGATCCTACCTTTTCTTTACAGTCATTCCAAAATACTGGCTAGCGAATGCAGCAAAAATTATTTCCTTATTTCCCTCACTGACCACAAGTCTCTATTTTCCCCACAAAATTCTGCCAAAAACTCCTTCTTACCATTCTTTTAGATGTGTATGCCTGTCCTTGGGATGACCAATTTATCCCTTTTTGCTTTGATCCTCCCACCATGTAAACTTTGCCTTTCTCTATCTTTTTTCATTGCTCTTCTGTCAACACAATTTCATGCTGTCACATTCACATAGGCATTTACACATACACATAAAAAACACAACTTCTCTTCTAAGCAGAGGGATGGCCCTAGAGATGACTGGAGAAGACCACTTTCTAGGAAAAACTTCTCTTCACTATCTAGAGACTCTTGGAACAGAAAAGGTGGTCCGTAACACCTAATTGATCCCCTGCCCTCCAGCTGGACTGCAGGTAACCTATCACAGGGAGGAAAAAAGAAAAAAGGGATGTTTCTTTGTTTAATAAAAAAATCTTACAAAAAGGATGTTTACACAACTTTCCTATGTAGTATATCTCATTATCATTTAGTCTTTATTACTACAACATCCAATTTTCTTCAAAGTTCAGTGTACTTCCTTTAAGATGGGGGCATTGAAAAGGATTTCACTCATAGCTTATCCACACTGTTTGCGGTCTCATTGTACCAAATGGTTTGAAGGTTGAGTTTTTCCTATTTTTGTTTTTTAAAGATTTAAAATCCTCCAGACTATCTCCAGATTTTTTAAAAAATGGATCAAATAATTAATCACATGAATGGTTTATTTTTCACAAACATCAGAGTGATTAAACAAAAAATATTTATGGGCACCATTCTTAATCTTAAACATATAGTGGTAATGATGCAATAATTTATAACTAGGATTAGTCAACTGTTAGCACTTGTGTTACTTACCTTTAATCTGATGAAATTGTTTAACAAGATCTTTTATATCCAGAGAAGTATTCCCTGAAGGAGTAAATACAGGAAATTAGATACATAAAATGCCCAATTTAAAATGCATTCCTTTTCAAAGCAACACGTATATAATCTAAAGGAATAACAAACCTTCTCTAAACACAATAAGTTCTTTAAAATAAACTGCTGCGAACTGGGTGATGTTTGGTGGATTGGTTTTGAGAACAGCTCTGCTGACTCCTTCAAGCAGAGTCTTGAGGCCATAAGGTACGACAAGTCTGGGCTTTGAAGAAATCATTTTGGCAGGATGTCTGTAATCTCAACTATAATGAAGAAAAACAAAGTCTTATATTTTTTACTGAAATATTCATGAGATAACTAGTTTCTAAGAATAAACCAATCTCCTATTGAAATTACTAGCTTGAGTTTAATCTCGGCATTTATTCTAACAAAAGTGAGCTAATTCCACACACACACACACACACACACACTCCCAGTAGCTTATTATGCGCAGATGAGTGATATGGTACTATTAAAGAAATCCATGGGAAAAGCCAAGAACTCTAGGATCATACTAAAAACAAAGAAGGAAAAATCAACCAACCAAACAAAACTCATTCCTGTAAAATTCAGTGAATATTTTGTACGGAATTTCCAGAAAGATAAATTAAGCTCATGTGTCTGTGTATAAACAAGATCCTTCCAAACTACATAGGGACGCTGGCTTTTCTGTGCCTTCATCAAATAGTGTTGTAGAATAGGGGTTTTCTAAAAGAAAATATCTTTTTTCCTCATTTTTCTAAATCTATCCCTGGACATATCAATCAGCTTTCAGTATATAATTTTTAGCTTTAAATTTAATTTTTGCTTTAACACTAATCAGAATAGGAATAAGTTACTTGTGGTATCACACCACCCATTGCCATATGCCTCTCTTTCTCATATCCTCCCTTAACCTCTGCCCTTGTTTTCCCCTCACTACCCCTCCTCCTGCCTTTCTGGATTTTAAGTGGTACCAAGGGTATTGCATAGTCTAACCTGCAATGCTCAAGAGTTGCAGAGGTTGCCATGCTAAACTGTGTGTCAGTGTGTGTGTGTGTGTGTGTGTGTGTGTGTATTGTTTCATTGTACAAAATGATTTAAGGTTTATAAAAGAACAAAATTATTTAAGGAAAGGAGTTCAGTGGTAAGGGTAAAATTATGGTAGAAAAATATGATGAAGCTACAGGTAAGGTTAGCATCCCAAGACAAGCCATTGGCCCTACACTTTCATAGAGATGGAGTGTCAAATCAGCCCTTGAGCTACCCAACAGACATCACAAAACAGGGAACAGTTGGTTAAATGATTTGTGTTTTCCTGAGATAAAAAACCAAATCAGCTGCCTGGAAGAATCACAAGGTACTGTGAACACTGAGACCCAGGAGAAATTTCTCCTATGGGTCCTCATAGAGGGGAGAATACTGCGAGATAATGAATCATGTCAACAACATCCCTACAGTAAAGAGAGTAATTAGTTTCATGGGGCTAAGCTGCACAGTTTAGTTACAGCAATTATACAAGGAGCCAATCTCTAATAAAAAGTAATGTGTCATAATGCTGAATATTTAAAAGTGCATTTTGTCTTCCCAAAGGTCGGGGGGGAGGGAAATGAATCTCTATTGACCAAAGCAAACCCTTTGAGGATATCATTAAGTGTACTGAATCCTTTAATGAAAACCTACTCTTGGAGTGTAAGTCAGCGGGACCTTTACTAAATTAAACCATCTTTTAAAAAACTACTGGTGCAGCTTTGGCAAGCCCACATGCTAAACGTCAAGGGACATAGGCAGTAATTTTATGTATGATCCATATATATACTTACTCTCTATTTGTGTGTACGTGTGTGTATGATTTTTTCAAGTACACTTTTGCCACTCCAGTGAGGATAGGTAAGTCGTGTTTGGAAACGTGGCTTACTAACAGCCGTGGTGGAGCTACCGAAACGCCCTTCCTGCAGGCAGTTAGCCCCTGATGTCCCCAACCGTGGAGAGAATGACCGTACAGTGATCACAGTGATCCTACTGGTACTCAGCACAGGTGCTAGCCGCGCCCCCATCCACACCAGACTCTGGGACCTGGGATGCCAAGCGTCCTACAACACAGACCCTTCAACAAAGAACCTTCCTGAGCACGTTGAGAAATACTGACGGGGACAGGAAGCATGCCTGCCTGTATCAGCGGGTACTCACACACACCTACACTGAAAAACGCTTAACAGTGGACCGTGTAACTGTTCCCACATCTCTCCTTTAAAAAATATTTGTCAGATACCAGTTTTAGGACCCCGACCCCCATGCTGAACCGTGAGCTCCCAGTTTACCCACTCCCCCAGGGCTAACGTCCGAGCAGGACAACGGTGCTGGAGGCGGAGGACGCGTGAGTGGGGGCTTCGGAGCCACCGGAAACGGTCAACAGGACACAGCACTCATTCCCTCAAGACCTACGCCGGGGTCTGCGATCGGTTTGCCGTTGGATTTGTTTGGGGACAAAGGCAGCAAAATAGCGGGTCCGGGTTCCGTGTCCACTAGCTCTGGAGGCGCAGGCGGCAGACCCTCCGCCCTGGATCCGGCACCTCCGCCACACTCGCCGCCGGTTGGGCCTGCCCTTCCCCACCCGCCTCCCCCTCCGGAGGCCCTCCGCCTTCCCCAACACTGGAAGAACTGTCCACCGAGCCCACTGCGCAGGCGCCTCGAGGGCTTAACTGCCTCCTAGCCACACGGTGGGGGGCCTTTTCTCCAGATTCGCCCCACCTTCTCCTTTCCGGCTGTGCTCTAAAGAGCTTCCTCGTTGCCCCCTTGCCGGCGGCTCCTGGAGCCCGAGCTCCCTGCGGAGCTTTTATACCCCTGCTGACGTCAGGCCGTGCCTCACAAAGCCCCTCCCTCCCTCCGAGGGCTCCGGCGTCCACGGAAGGAGGCGGAGTTTGAGTGTCCCCAGCCAATGGGGAGCCGAAGGGGACAAAGGCTGGAACTCCGCGAGCCGGGGAGTGGCCTCGCCTTTTCTGACAGAATACGAACGGCTGTAGGGAAACTGGCGTTTTCAAACGGCCAGGAGTCGGTCAAGGCGACGGCCTCTTCGCTTTCGGTCGCACAGTATAAAAAAAGAGCTGTTGTAGAAGGAAAGAGAAATAGATTTATGGCAGTTCTCGCCGTCCCCACCGCGCCTCTTCACACCACTCCCCCACCCCACCCGTTACTCTTTTCAGTCACCTTTTCAAGGACTTAATTTGTCACGTTATACATAATTGCCCGCAACACAGTACTTTCCCTTTTGACAATCCCCTGTGGAAAGAAACCTTGGTAGTGACCCTTAAGAGTCCAGTTTCCGTTAATTCGGGTCTTGCAATAGCTGGGGCACAACCCATCCTCCCCAAACCGCCCTGGCAGCCGCCGGCTGCAGTTCAGACCGAAGACAGGGAAGGCTGAGTCCTTTCAAAAACCTGCTCTCTCACCATTCTGGCTCACAGGTTTGTACCGAGCCTTGACCATCATAATCATGAAGACCAAATTCCAAACAGGCTTCACTGTAATCCATTTTCATATGTTTAAAATACAAGAACCTGGGCACCTGGGTGGCTCAGTGGGTTAAAGCCTCTGCCTTCGGCCTGGGTCATGATCCCAGAGTCCTGGGATCGAGCCCCGCATCGGGCTCTCTGCTCAGCAGGGAGCCTGTTTCCCCCCTCTCTCTGCCTCTCTGCCTATTTGTGATCATTCTGTCAAATAAAATCTTAAAAAAAAATACAAGAACCACTGGAAATCAACCATGAAATAATATCTTCAGGGCATCCATCTGATAAAAACTTAAAAAAAATTTTTTTTTTAAGATTTTATTTATTTGATAGAGATCACAAGTAGGCAGAGAGGCAGAGAGAGAGAGGAGGAAGCAGGCTGTCTGCAGAGCAGAGAGCCCGATGCGGGGCTCGATCCCACGACCCTGGGATCATGACCCGAGCCGAAGGCAGCGGCTTTAACCTGCTGAGCCACCCAGGCGCCCCTAAAAACTTTTTTTTAACTCAAACAGTTAAGGCTTCCAGCCCTCTTAAAAATAAGAGGCCATGTTGAGGCTCTGATCTATAGCTATGCTGCACAAAGCACTTCCTACAGATATTAATTCATCCATATAATAATTACTGAATGCCCCTTATGTGGCAGTCTCCCTCTTCTCATGAAGATTTTATTTTAAAAGGAGAAAAGCTAATTTTAGACTTTGAGTGAGATGGCAGGTCTGCAGATGGTACATTTTTTTTCCTTCATCACAACCCCCCCTCCCCAGCCCCACTTTGGTAGAGAAAAGTGAAATGAAGCTGTCATGATTTCTGATGGTTCACAATATATTTAACCATCAAAGATAGAAACTGACCTACTAAAAATCCCAAAGTACTAATCCCATTTATGGTGTCTTCGGGAATTAGAGACATTTATGCTTATGTAGCTGAACCTTGACAGGCCATCTTGGACACACAGGTGTTAGGTATTGTGCAGAATATCTGAGACTCACGTCAAGCCCTTACTCTTCCCACATCTCTTCAATAACCGTTTTGTCCAAGTCCCTCTGAAATGCAAATTTTTACAGCGAAAACATTTAACCCCAAATTTTCAAACCACCATTTGCTACTTTGATTTCTAGAACTAATGACTTCATCTGGTTTTACAATCTTGTCTTCCCTTCCAGTCACTAGGGATCTAAAGGCAAAATGCAAATCTACTTTGTTTTCCATTGCTCCCTGCTCCCCACCCTTACTTTATAGAAGTTCAAGGTTCTTGGTGGGGCCTCTGCATAATTCAAATCTCATTTAATCCACTTTTACCTGACTACATGCTTCTTTAAATCTCAGGTGGCAGGGAGCCTGGGTGGCTCCAATGGTTAAGCATCTGCCTTCAGCTCAGGTCATCATCTCCAGTTCCTGGGATCCAGCCCCACTTTGGGTTCCCAGCTCAGCAGGGTGTCTGCTTCTTCCTTTCCTCCTTTCCCCCTTTTTGTGCTCTCTCAAATGAATAAATAAAATCTTAAAAAAATAAATAAAACTCAGTTCAGGAATATCCTACTTTAGAAAGCCAGTCAGTTAAGAAGCATTTCCTCAGTGGCACCATAATACACTCTATGAACACAGCTTTGTTACAGAATTCTGTGTTGGTCTCATCTCTCAGCTTTACAAAACACTTAACGAAAGGTAACATAGGGCAATGTTTCTCTAATTTAGACCACCTGAATTAGAATCATTTTTAGGAGCTTCCTAAAAATGCCTTCCTAAGCCTTACCTAATACCTACAGAATCAGATTCTCAAAAGACAGTTAATTTATAAAACTAGAATTTGTAAACCACGGGCCTGTGTTTGGAGAAAGTGAGCTCGCCCAGGTTATAATATTCCCTGGCAACTACCAGCTATAACTCAAACCCCTTACTAGTTTTCACAAGAAAGCCAAGTACAATGTGTACTGGGTGATTTACACTTCACTGAAGAAGGGGCACATCTTCTATGCACCAATTTCCCATTCTCCTACACCCACCCCAGCCCCTGCTGTCCTTTTCTCTTTCCGGATTCCCTCTTCCTACCTTCTAGGTCTCCTCCCTCTACTAGGTGTCTTAGGATGATCTGAGCTTAACCATTTTTTTTTTTTCCTACAAAATATACCACCAACAGGATTCTTAAAAATGTAAGAAATACCAAACAATACATCATGACTGTGAATGTGTATCTTCATAGGTGCAAAGCCATATTTGTATACTTGCCACTACCGTTTGCTTAAGGAAGCAAATGACTAAGAAAGTTATTCAGCAAAGAAATACACACATGTGTGTATTTCAGAAATCGGATAGGCACTGTCCTTTTAGTTGGCAGAAGTTTAAAAGTGCAAGTTCCATAAATAATCAACTTGTACGATACGCAACAATAAATTCCTACTTTTCTGTGACATCTGAAATACTTCTTCACTTGGTCATATACTTAGCTATCGTGTGCTAAAATCAAAAGACACCTAACCTAATTTTAAAAAATCTTAAATATTTTAACCACAAAGGTACATAGATTACATTATTAGACCATGCCTCCAAAGTGTGTCAGATCATAAATGTGTTGAGTACATAAATACACATTAGAGATGTCTTCCACCATAGGCAAAATCTAATACAAAAATACATTATGACACTCATAAATTAAAAGATCTATAGAAGAGAATGGGGAAGGAGTGCGTGATGCCAACAAACCACACACAGATGCAAACTGTTCGGGTTATATGATTATTTTCTTCATCCGCGAGGGGTAAAGAGCAGTTTACACCAAGCTAAGTTTCCAGGCAGATCACAGTTCACAGGTTGGATAACTCATGGCACGCAGGCCAGAAAAGGGTCATGAATTACTCAATTCAAAACTGTACTCAGATTTCCGTCAATCTAATGGTACCATACGCGTGCACTGTGGTTTGGTTATTTTGGAGACTTCAGAATCATCACCGACCCCATCTCCATACTCTACCACCCTGCGAACACACATAAACCATTGGGGTTGTCCTGTACCCAATGCAGGAGACAGTTTATAATCAACCTACTCTCTATTTAAAGGGATATGGTAAAGTTGTCTATTCAGTGAACTGGTTATTTGAAATGCTGCAATCTCTTTGGAGAGATACACATACATTTTTACAGCAGTTAGGACAGGAATCACTTTTTATTTTAAAGTACGGGGCTTTATGCAATCTTTGAGTAGTAAATAATAGTTCAAACAATATTTGAACTGAAAATTCAACTAAGTACGAACTGAACCAAGAACTTCCTGATTCAGAATGCTCTACAATCACTGGGAAGTTTGCCTCATATGCTGTAGCCTAAGAGAACACAATGGCCAAGAGCCGTATTTTACCGATTCATAACTTTCTTCCCTTAAGCCTTGATGAGATTAGGTATCCAATATTTTTAACATCATTTTTTCTCTTCGGAAAGCACGTACGTGGCTTCCGGATCGACTCATTCACTGAATGTACGATAGCAATCTTTTCTGACTACTGTCAACAATCCATGCAGGATTCACACCAGAAAGAAAGTCAACGTGAATAAACATTTTGGAAGTAAGGAATCACGAATATAGTTTAGTCAAAGTCAGTGAGGAATAATTATTTCTTTCAAGGAAATTATCATTCCCTCAAAACCAGATTAAGTAGATTAAAGCTGTCAACATTCTAGCTGCTCCTCCTATGTTTTATTTGGAAAAGAAATATTAAAGTATCAACATCACAGGAGAACATGCTTCAGCTAAAAGGATATGTAAATGACACCCCAAGATGATACTGTGTAACTCAATATAAATTTTAAAAAGTCTAACCTTAAGCCTGAGCCAAGTTAGTCACACAACTATGGCAGAAATTCTTAAGTGGCTGAGGTATTTAGACGCCTCCAAACCACAGGTGTGCAGTACTGGACAAGGAGGTAAATTAAATGACAATAAAAAATTATTGATGAAGGATTAAAAATTAACTCTGGACTCCTTATACTGAATAACCTGAGCTGAGGAGAAAATGAGTAAACCCTGGCAACAGATAGCCCAGCAAATCCTTCACCGGCAAATATTCTGAGGCAAAAAAAAACCCAAAATCTACATTCACTCAAGAATAACCTTTTTGAGAAATTTGTGAAAAGACTTCCAAAAGCTGGTAATTAGACATTTATCACGAAGAAAAGGAAACTCCTAAAATGTAGGTATTATTTATCTAGCCTATAGACTAGGCTTTCTAATACAGTAGCAAAATAGTTCTACTTTTGCTTGTAAAACTATTAGGCCTACCTGGTTGGCTTTCAAAGGAAAAAAAGTGTTCATTACTCTGAAACATTCTGTAGACAATCTGAAGAAAAGCATTTTTTTGATGACACAAGGTCAGGTGAAGAGCATTTGTGTTTTAATAAGGAAACAAAATTCTGGGTTATTAACATTTTTTAAACAAAAATATTCTATCTGTGATCAGGAGATCTGCGTTCTAGTCATCGCTCCACTGCTAACAGGAATCATCAAATGGGACAAGTCAATTCGCCTGTTTGTGCCTGAGTTTCATTGTCTAGACAATGGGGATAAGAATATCGGTGCTGTGCTGTGCTACTCACAGGTTAGAGGATAAAGTAAAACACTAGAAAGTACTTTTATTTTTTTTCGAAACACAATATAAATGCTATGTCATAATACTGTTGATAATTTTACAGGTACCTCCTAGAGTACCCAGTGAGATGTGTGCTTAAGGTAGGCGTTCCTAGAAGATCACAGGTTGAATATTTAGTTTGGTTTTATTTTAAAAATAATAAATCACAAAACTAAAATGTATGAACAAGGTCACTTAGCCCTCTCCCCAGGTGGTTAGTTATAATTACTAGGATCATCATTATCATTACTTCTTAGCTATAGGTTTAAAAGAGGAGATCTTGAATATGTCAGCCTAACTAGGAAAGTGTGTCCCTGGCACAGGTGGTTTTCAGAAGAAAAGCCGGTCTTCGGAAGAGCTGCATCCTCTTGCTTTTATTTTAAAGTGCAGAACCTGGTGAGGAGGGACAGAGCAGGAACCCCGTGTCGTCACTGAGGCACCAATTCCCTCAGAGAGGCCAGAGCAGCATGGATGCGGACATGCAATCTGTTTTCAAAGTCGTAGCCAGAGAAATCCTCCTGTAGGACCAAGGAAAGAGGTTTATAGACTCTCTTAGCTAAGCTTTCTGAAATACTGCAGTCCACATGGCTTGGTGCATCCCAAAGTAAAACCCCTAAGACTCCTATCAACAGCTTCCCATCCAGTCGACTTTGTTATTCCCTAAAACCTCAAACTTTGGGATCATGTTTAACATCCAGGGGAATGTCATTAATGCCATCTCTGGAAATTTTTCTTCATATTATCCCTGAAACGGTAGTCTTAAATTGTGGTCAATCAAGTTGCTGTTAGAAATTCTTGACTCGGGGCGCCAGGGTGGCTCAGTGGGTTAAGGCCTCTGCCTTCGGCCCAGGTCATGATCCCAGAGTTCTGGGATCGAGCCCCGCATCGGGCTCTCTGCTCAGCAGGGAGCCTGCTTCCCCCTCTCTCTCTGCCTGCTTCTCTGCCTACTTGTGATCTCTGTCAAATATATAAATAAATATCTTAAAAAAGAAAAAAAAAGAAATTCTTGACTCAAGTCTGTAGTTACGAAAATGAAGGCTATTTTCCCACTCAAACAAGAAGTGTGTTTATAAAGCAGGATGGTCAATTTCATGAGTTTTTTAGGAGACTGGTAAATTTCAGTTAAAAATCAAGTGATCATGGGGCACCTGGGTGGCTCAGTCGGTTGGATATCCAACCATTGGTTTTGGCTCAGGTCATGATCTCAGGGTTTTGAGATCAAGCCCTGCTCTGAGCTTCACATTCAGCAGGGAATCTGCTCTAAATTCTCTCCCTCCTCTCCTTCTACCCCTTCCCTCCCACTCTCTCTCCCACGCTCCTGCACTCTCTCTCCAAAATAAATCAATCTTAAAAGAAAAAAAAACTCAAGTGATCACTGAATCAATTAGTTATTACTTTTACTCTTCAGAAATATCAATCAGAATAATCATCTAACAAAGCTTCTTGAATTCAGACTCAAGATGACACAACAGAGGGTAAGAAGCACCCTGGAAAGAAGTAGTAGGTACAGTATTTTTACCTTTGCTTGAAGAAGTAGAGTTCTGCCTCTTGCTACAGTCTATGAATGTAAGAAAAACATTATCTCTTAATATCTACACTGATACATACTCAAGCAGAAATTGCTATAAGAGGACAGGTTAATTAAAACAATTCTCAGTAGACACAGAGGTGAGTCAGCTGCTCATTCAAGTTTAATGACTCCATTTTTCTTTAATGATGCCTATAAATTCTCATCAAGGCACTGTTAAGTAATTATGCATAATCCTCACTATGCTGTAAGAGAGAACAACTTAGAAGAATTATTATAGCTTAAGATCTTACTGCATAACCTAAAATTGGGGACAATTAAAAAGTTTACTTGGGGGCACCTGGGTGGCTCAGTGGGTTAAAGCCTCTGCCTTCGGCTCAGGTCGTGATCCCAGGGTCCTGGGATCAAGCCCCGCATCGGGCTCTCTGCTCAGCAGGGAGCCTGCTTCCTCCTCTCTGCCTGCCTCTCTGCCTACTTGTGATCTCTGTCTGTCAAATAAATAAATAAAATCTTAAAAAAAAAAAAGTTTACTTGGCGTCAGTAAGTTAGATTTCCTTTTGAAGGCATCAACTTTAGCTTTCAAGAAACAGACCAGCCTTGTCATATTTTAAGTATGTTTCTTAAGGCTGCCTTAAGAGTACAAATTTTCTTAAAATAAAGAATATAGTGTTAGGGTTTTCTACGAAAAGTCACAAAACATCTTTTTCTATTTTGGTAAAATGAGAATTTCAAATAAAAAGACTTCCAATTAAAAGTCCATCTTTGGTGAGCTAGGGTACCTGTTTAAGGGTTAGGCTAGAATCATATTTCTGTTGATTTAGCTCAACTTTTAGGAAGTCCATATATTTGAAAGTGAAATTGAACTTACTAAAAATTGGAATTTTATAAAGCTAGTATTATGTAACTGAACTTCTAAAAGAAAGTATCGAGCAAATCCAGTAGCTTTTTTTCTTTTTAACAAAACTGCCCCAGTGTACTTAAATACACAAAGTAAATGTCAACATAAATTTATAGGATATTCTAAAAATTTTTGAAGCAATCATCACATCATCCTCATTAATCTCACCATAATCTCTATTAACTTGGCATGGCAGGTATTTTTTATCCTGTTTTGTATTATTAGGAGGAAGGTATGAGGTTGACCAGCATCCCACACTGAGTTAAACAGAGAACTGGAACCGTAAGGCAATTTGACATCCTTCTGCATAAGCCACACCACACCATGTCATACCATCCTAAAAAAGGCAATGACTTTCCCCTCAAATGAGTTTGGCTCTAAAAAGTTACATTTATACCTCTAATTCCAGAGAAGAAGTTACTTCCTTCAACACAGTAAGACAGGATTAGTAGCTTCTTGGATTCATCCTACGTGAAATCAAGGAAAGCCAAACCAAAAACAACCTTGCTATGTTCAATCAATTGACTTGAAATGAAGGACGGATGCTTTGTGCCTGCTCAGTTGGGGGGGGGGGGGGGCCGAGGAACATCACTTAAGCAGCTACATAAGATCTTACCTCTGGCTTGTCTAACAGAAGACAGCCAAGTTCATAGCAGGCATATGGCTGAACGTATAAGTTATTCTGACGACACAGCTCATCTTTACCAGCTCGCTGGAAGAACTGAAAGTAAGACAAGCGGTATCGGAATTAACTCATTTCCCTACTTAAGTTTCATCACATCTTCAGGAGGCAGAAAGGGGGATTTCTCTTATTTCTGTACTGTAGACCAGATTTTCTTTTTTTCTTTGCATCCTTATTTCTTCCCATCCTTCCTCATCCATCTCTCAGGAGTCCCCTCCTCGTTTACACCTCCAGGCTCTGCCACCCGACAGTCAGCCCAATTTGCGCTGCTTGTTTTTCCAGCTGACACACTAGCCTCTGCTGATGGTGCTGCAAAAATCCTTTATCTGCATCTCCAAGTCTGAACCTATCATTTTAGTACTGAAAACAGAAAGCCCACAAGCCAAGAACCATCCCTTAGAATGCGTCTTGCTGATTATGGGATCCAAAACAGGCTATTTAGAGCCGTATAATAACTGTGATGACCCCACAGTGTAAAATTTAACAATTTAATACAAAGGCATCAACTCCCTAGGATTTAAAAGTCAAAGGCCTCTACTACTGCACATAAACTCTTTCAAAGAGTAATCAAAAGAACACTGGGGTAAATTTCCAAACAGACAACCACAGAAAAACCTCTAAAAAATCCTTCCAACTATATTTGAAAATAATGAATCGCTCTTTTCCATATGCCGTGTACCCCGAAGAACGAGCACCCTTCCGCATCTCACCTCCAGGGCTGTGGCAGTCATCTGCCATTGCAGAGACAAGAAAGGTGAACACGGGGGCACGCCTGATCATTTTTGTATTTCTCTAACTATGACGCTTCATTCTGTCCCTTTAAAACTGTCTGCATCCTCATTTCCTTCTCCTCTGAGGCTGTCATCTTAATACGAAGCTAGTGGCAGAAAAGAAGCCTGTCTGTAAAGAAGTATTCTAAGAATCTGGAGTTACATTAAGAAGTAGGATGCACCATCAACTTCTGGCATCTGCGCTGACCTGAATCAGTATGGTGGATAAAGCTCTGGCTGCAGGGGGAGGTCTGGCTCTGCTGAATACATTTCTCAATCTGCTTTTTCCTAAGCGACAGCAGCATTAATGGTTTACCTGAACAGCATCTTCTGAGTTTCCTAGACATTTGTGTATGGCACCAAGAAGCAAATACTTTAGTCCGACGACAGATGAATCATCCACCGCATGGCAAGCTTAAAGAGAAGTGAAAACATCTCTTTTCATAGCAAGAAGAAGCATATACATCTCTTAATCTCTTAAATACCACCAAGAGTTAAGTGTTTCATTGTTTAGTGACTATGTCACAGTTCATGAGCCCGCCCACTGGCGCTCAGAAGGCTCCTGTTCCTCATCTGGCTGTGAATATCCTTATTCAAAGGAAAGCAAAGATATCAAATGTCACAGCAACAGGAAGATTCAACATTACCTCCTATTGTTACCAAGAACAAGAAACCAATCTGGAAAGGTTACATACTATGTGATTCCAACTATATGACATTCTGGAAAAGGCAAAATTACGGACGCAATACAAAAGATCGGTGGTCGTCAGAGGTCTGGGCGGGGGTGGGGAGGAACTGATGGAGGACAGCAGGTTTTTAGGGCAGTGAAACTATTTGGTATGATACTACCTGTAAGAGTGGATACATGTCATTACACATGTGTCAAATCACATGGAATGTACCAAACAATGGTCCCAATGGAAAACTATACCTAATGACATGCCCGTGTTGGCTCACCCACTGTAACCGATCCAGCGACCAGGTGGGGGATGCTGGCAGCCGGGGAGACTGAGCACAGGGGGCAGGGAGGGGTGTGACAGATGGAAACTCCCCGCATTTTTCTGCTCAGTTTTGCTCTGAACCTAAAACTACTCTAAAAAATACTTCAAAACACCTCCATATTAATGTCCTAAGCCATACAGTGGGCACCTCCAAATGTCTGTACTGATGCCCTGCACTGGCCACACGTCTGATCCCCCACTTCAAGAAGCTTGCCAACTCCTGGACAGGACGTGCACACGTGGGGGAGGAGGTTCAGAGAGTTTTCCAAGGATGTGAGAAAAGTGGAAATTGGAAACACAGTGGAGCCAACAGAGCAGGAAAGGAAGTAGTTGTTTCTACGGACCACCAGAGACCCTGAGATTTGGTAAGGTTTTATAGACACATACACGTACATATGTACATATATATCTCCGCACAATCGTATGTATGTGTGTGTGTGTAGATGCATGTATATTTATATACACACAAAATGTTCAAAGTTCCAGAACAAGTAATGGAAAGAGTTTAGCAGAGTAGCAACAAGGTAACTGTGAACAACAGAGTCTGAACCTATAGAAGCAGGAGTTGTCTCAAAAAGCTAGGCTGGGAACACCTCCATATAAAAAGGCCTTGGGGGCACCTGGACAGTGCAGTTGGTTAAGTGTCCGACTCTTGGTTTCAGCTCAGGTCATGATCTCAGGCTCAAGGGATGGAGCCCTGTGTTTGGCTCTGTGCTCAGTACAGAACCCATTTAAGATCCTCTTCTCCCTCTGCCCCAACCCCCTCTAAATTAAACTTTAAAAAAACTTTTTAAGGCAACAGTGTCAAGGAAATGGGAACACAGGTCATGTGCTCATTCAATATTTACTGAAAATCGGGGTGCCTGGGTGGCTCAGTGGGTTAAAGCCGCTGCCTTCGGCTCGGGTCATGATCCCAGGGTCGTGGGATCGAGCCCCACATCGGGCTCTCCGCTCTGCGGACAGCCTGCTTCCTCCTCTCTCTGTCTGTCTACTTGTGATCTCTATCAAGTAAATAAATAAAATCTTTAAAAAAAAAAAAACATTTACTGAAAATCTACTATGTGCTAGGCAGTTCTAGGTGCTCGGAATACAGCAGTGACAAACTAGAAGCAATTCCTGCCCTTAAAAAACTAACATTTCGTGGAAAAGCTAGATGATACAAAGGACAAACTGGTAAAACAAACAAACAAACAAACAAAACATATGTTGAAGTGTCAGTGCTAAGGTAAAAAATTAAGTCAGGAAAATTATCACAGGAATGCATGTCTGTCAGAAAGGTACCAGTTTAAGCCTCAATGTAAAGGTGATATTTGAGTAAAGACCTGAAGGAAATGAGTGAAGGAGCCGTGTGGGTATTTAGAAGAACATTTGCAGGTAGAAAGAAGAGAAAGTGCAAAGGCACTGGGGTCAGCTTGTGCCTGGTGTGTTCAAGAACACTAAGAAGTATGACCAGAGCCTGGTGAGCAAGGGGGGAGGGCAGTGAGAGGCAACAGGGTAGGGGAAGAGGGGTGGCTGATGGACAGATCACAGAACACTGGAGGCCTTGGACATTTACTGAATGGACTTGGACATTCACCTTAAATAAGATGAAACCACAGAGGATTCTGAGCTGCAAAATGACATGGGACTTTGTTTAATAGGATCACTCTGGGTGCTGTGCTGAGGACATATAGAAACATCTTTACAATGCAAAGGAAGAATGCAGTGCATAGGGGAGGGTGGGTGGGGGAAGGGCTATGTGTGAAACCACAAGACAAGGATATAAAAATCCAACCACATGTGCTATGGGGAGGGAGCTGCAAATGGAGACTTGGGAGAAGCTGAATGCACAAAGCTGGGGAGGGGCATTTAATTAATCATGGACTACCAGTTTTTTCTGGAACTCCCTATTTCTCTATAAAGATCTGCTCTGTACTCTACACAGCTGAAGAGATTTGGATCATTACTGCTTAACACTGGGGAATGACAGAAGCTAATTAATCGATCTCAAAACTGCACTAATATTTAACAAAGATATTAAAGAATTAAATCGAATTTACTCAAGAGCCTCCCTTTCCCCATGACCACATCTTTGCTATTTATTTTGATACCTGGAAAGGGGTTCTGAGAACATTTCGTCACATTAAGTGATAATCGTTCTTGTGCCTGTCGATTACAGCCTATTTTATATTTGCATTTGTGTCTGAATTCTCTCTACAAGATCTTGTATTTATGCATTACAAAGAATACTTAAAATTCTGTATTGTTCCTTTGAGTTAGACATTCGTAGATATTCTTGACTTGCGTCAACAACTAGGGATGGGTTTTAAATTATGCATATCCTTTTGCAATGGACATAGCAGAACGTACGCATCCAAGAAAATTTTCTTTCAACCAATCCCCCTTGGGCAGGCTACACACTCTAACTGCAGGGCCTCTGCACACAACTTATTTTGGAGTGGTATTGCTTTGATCTCTGGAATATCAACACTGACAAAAGCTTTTTTACTTTTGAGAGGGGACTTTTTTTTTGGGGGGGGGGATAAGCAAAAGGTGCCTGCAAGGAAGTCTGATGATAAAAGAATGTGATACAATGGATAATTCTGTATTTGATCCAAAAGTGTGATTATACAGAAATCTGACAAATTTCCTTTAATGACTAACAAACTAGTTTTGAAGTATGTCCAAATATCAGTATTAAGCCTCTTTTGGAAAAGGGCAGCAGGTGTGTGAATAAGGATACATTTCTCTAAAACCACCCTTCTGGATGTCCGCGTTATTTTGGTATAACGGTCTCATGGTGCGATCGCGCTTCTAGCTACAGGACGTAAATCTCGCCAGGATCCCAGAAGAGGAAGCTGTAGGAAAGCATAAAGCTCTGCTACTTGCTGAGCTGTCCTCAGACCAGGGGCAGGAAGGGACACCTGTCCAGACGGCAGGTGCCATGTCACCGAGCTCTTCTGAGCCTTAGTCTCTTCATGTATAAAACGGCTCTGACGTCTGTGTCTTTTCTACTCACGTAGAAAGCAGATAGAGCAAACTAAACAATTTGTCAGGTTAGACAGCATTCAATGTCTGTCATTAAGTCTTTAAAAAAATGCCATGAGGGGCACCTGGGTGGCTCAGTGGGTTAAGCCTCTGCCTTCAGCTCAGGTCATGATCTCGGGGTCCTGGGATCGAGCCCCGCATTGGACTCTCTGCTCAGCACGGAGCCTGCTTCCCCCTCTCTCTGCCTCTCTGCCTACTTGTGATCTCTGTCTCAAAAAAATAAATAAAATATTTAAAAAAAAATGCCATGATATTTCTTTAATCACCAATAAAGCTATATTTTATTTAAAGATGCAGTTTATTCCTCCTGTGAACTTTTCCTAACTGCTATAATAAAAATGACTTTTTGAAGACACTACCATAACGTATGGTCCTATGGTTTTCTTTTTTTTTTTTTTTTTTTTTTTTCAGATTTTATTTATTTGGGAGAGAGGCAGAGAGAGAGACAGAGAGCATGAGTTGGGGGGGGCAGAGGGAGAAGGAGACTCCCAGCTAAGCGCAGAGCCTAACACGGGGCTCAATACCAGGACCCAGACAGCGATCATGACCGAGCCCAAGTCAGACACTTAACCAACTGAGACACCAAAAAAAAAAAAATTTTTTTTTTTAAATACATGAATGAAAAAATCTAGGCTTCTAGTTACATTCCTAGGTATTTACTCCAGAGAAATGAGCATGGGGTGTCTGCAGAAAAGACAAGTACACTTCTGTTGTCTGCTTAGTGTAGCAGCTTTGCTCAGGATAGCTCAAAACCCAGAAACAAATCAAATGTTCATTACTCGGAGAAAGAATAAACACACAGTGGTACAGATGGAGCCACAGGACGGAAGGCCACTCAGAGTGAAAGGCACGGACCACGGACACTGGCGGCAACACGCATCACTCCCACAGAGCCTATACTAGACAACGGAAGCCAAGCAATAAAAAGTACACACGGTCTGAACTTTCATGAAGTTCAAGGACGGACAAAACTCATCTGTGGAGGGAGAAGTCAGAACTGTGGCTGCCTTCGAGGGGGAAGGGCGCCCAAGAAAGTGCCCAAGGGAAATTACGAAGCTGGTGGAAACGTTCTGGATCTTCACCGTGGTGCTGGTGGAGGACAGCATGCACATATTTGCCAAAACTCAGTGAACCTTACACCCAGTATCTGTGCATGTTAATACATGTGAATCAAACCTATATGAAACAAAGGGCTGTTGTTGGGGGAAAAAAATGTATGCTTTCAGCAACCCCCAGGGCCACAGAATCAGCAATGCCTGGAGTCTGTGTGCCTCCCGCACGCTTCTAACAATGCAAACATGTCCGCACACTCCTGCGCTGCCCACGCTATCACCTAAGCAACCGACTGTCCTTCCTCACTACACCATCCCTCCAAGAACGACAGATCTGTACTCTCTGAATCAGGTAATGTTAATGAGACACTCAAGGAACCAGGTGTATCGCTTTGTTTTTACCTTGACTCATCCTCTGCAGGTTGGGGAGGGAGCAGTTGGGAAGGGCTTTCCACAGGTACAACACTTCGATGGAGGCCAGCACGCACAGTGCTTTTGTCGGAGCCTGCTTCCGAAATCTCTCTGCCTGCAAGTGGTTAGAAGGATCAGGCTAAGTTTGTGCCAACAAATTCAAATAAAAACATATACTTTGGAGATAGCCAGAAATGCACGGTTCATGTTTGACATGAACAACCTCCTCCAACAAACCTAAAAATGAGAACGTCTCTCTCTCTCTCTCTCAAAAATTTGTTTGCTTTCTAATTTTTAATGGATTGGTAGATCTGCCTTTCACTCATTCTTCAACTCAATCCACTATCAGGACCCAGGGTGCACTAAGAAGATGTGGGGAGCAAACTAGATTCATTTCACTTTAAATCAAAGGAATTTCTAAAAGCTGAGTGACAATAATGGACGGGTTTACATGGAAAATGTAACACTAGATGCCTTTTAGTTATGGTTTTACTGACTTTTTAATTTTCTCCTTAGTCCCAGTAGTCTCGGGGGCATTCCACATTACAATTTAGTTTATGTTCAAACTAAGTCATTAAATGTTCATTCATTAAAAATAGACTAAAATCATGCAAAATTCAGGATATGACAAGTTGTCATGAAACCTACAGTAATTCAGCTAACTTTGATTCTTTACAAGTGTAGACAGAATAAATTAGCAACTTTATCCCTATAGTCCTGAGCCCTTTCTGCTGGTAAATTTGAAGCATACTTCTGTTGTTTATTAGGTCAAAATGTGATGTGCTCACTAGATTGACAACCTATAGTCTAGATCTCTTGCCTAGATTCTACCCATTTCTATTCTTCTGAAATCACTTAACTCTTTAGACAGATGCTTTCCCTCTCCAGATAGGCCCATTAGCTCTGCATAGTCTGTAATGCGTCTACCCACTCAAACAAATAACTCCTTTAATTATGTGCAGCAAAGCAAGCACTTCCCACTCAGAAGTGGGACCACAGGAGTATATTTTCTCCCCAGTGGTGAAGCCCATTCTACATGGCCAGTCAGTCACCGACTAGGATTAGGATTTCCTCAAACTCGTCTGAGGTGGGGTCAGTTACAGATGCTCATCGTAAACACCACACCGGACCCAGAGACTCCAACATACCTTTTTCACTGAGAACTGTTCAATCTGGTTGTTTTTCCTTTTGAAGAGTTTCTGAACTTCTCTGAAGACGATCTGTGCCCCATCCACGTCACCAGTGGCTCCCTGACAAACTGTAAGAAACCATTGTTGTGCTCCTTAAGTATTGGGGGTGGGGGGGTAGATATCATGGAAAGACACCGAGGTTGATGGTACTTGGAAAATGTTACCAAGGGGAAAACGGGAGCACATATTTTTAAAGATTGTTACACAAAGGCCTACACCATCCTGTTGACTGTCACACTACTGATTCAACAACTATTTCCCACCTAACTGGGCTCCCAGAGCTTTGTAGGGACATAAAGGAAAACCATAGTCTTAGTCCTCTTGTTGGGCACTAGTCTCGGCTGAGATATAATTCCCAGCTATTGTCACAGTATACAGTCTAGCTGGAGCCCACATGCTCATAAACTGGAATAAAAGGGAATTTAAGGAAGAAAGAACAGTAAGAGGATCATGAAGCTTCCTGATGGAAGGAGGCTACCCCTATGTCTGGAAAGAAAGTCAGGAAATTAGTCTTACACGTGTTCATTGGCCACCTACCACCTACAAGCCACCAGCAAGAAAGTAAAGAAGAAACACATGCTTAACCCAGAAAGAGATGTGAATTTCAGCTGGAGAAATAAGACCCACACATAGTCCCAGAGTTACAACGTATATGGTGATAAGAGCCTCGAGAGTAGGAAAACCAAAGTGCTTTGGGAAAAGTTCAGGAAGAGAAGGGATCATTTCTCATTGGAGTGATCAGGAAAACTTTTGAGGAGCTAGGACTCAGGCTGAGCCTTGGTGGAGGATAAGACTTTGGTAGTCTGTACACAATCTTCCCCCCCATCCCAATCCCCAGGCAAAGACTTAATCATATTTCCTTTGCTTCATCTTTGAAGGTGAAACTTTACCAGCTTCTCAATTCCAATGGCACTGAATCCATTTTCAATTTTCTCTTAAATGTTGTCTTTGGCACATGTTGTTTTTCATTCCCCAGCTAGAGGACCTGGTTCCACCTCCTCTATTTGAGTGCTCCTAAAAGTAGGTGGTCTTCTACTCACTCCTAACATTAGGTGGTCCTCTACTCACAGTTTGGGGCTTGGCCAAGCAGAGCACAGGGTCATCGCATGTCAGAAAATGGGCAGCTTTTGTAAAGGCCAAAGCAGCAAAAGCCCCAAGACTCAGAAAGCTGCAGGTTTCAGGGTGATGGAAGAGGCAGAAGATTTTCTACTGGGAGTAGAAGGGATTAAGCTGAATGTTTGGTTCCCTTCCACCCATTTTAAATCTGGAGGTGTCTTTGGGTCCAGAATGAGTCTCTTGAAGATAGCATTTGATGGGTTTCTTTTCCCCCATTCTAATACAGTGTCTTTTGATTGGGGCATTTATGTTCAGGGTAACTATTGAAAGATATGAATCTAGTGCCACTGTACTGCTTGTAAGATGACTATTACTGTATATTGTCTCTGTTCCTTTCTGGTCTATGTTACTTTTAGGCTGTCTCTTTGCTTAGAGGACCCTCCTATAGGGCTAGTTTGTGTTCATAAATTCTTTTATTTTTTGTTTTTCCTAGAAGCTTTTTATCTCTCCTTCTATTTTCAGTGACAGTCTAGCTGGATATAGTATTCTTGGCTGCATATCTTTCTTGTTTAGTGCTCTGAATATATCATGCCAGTCCTTTCTGGCCTGCCAGGTCTATGTTGATAAGCCTGCTGCCAATCTAATATGTCTACTGTTAATAGGTTACAGACCTCTTGCCCTAACTGCTTTTAGGATTTTCTCTTTGTCTCTGAGACTTTAAGTTCTACTATTCGATGATGGGGTATGGATCTATTTTTATTGATTTTGAGAGAGATTCTGTCTCCTGGATTTTTTTTTTTTTTAAAGATTTTATTTATTTATTTGACAGAGATCACAAGCAGGCAGAGAGGCAGGCAGAGAGAGAGAGGAAGGGAATCAGGCTCCCTGCCGAGCAGAGAGCCCGATGTGGGGCCTGATCCCAGGACCCTGGGATCATGACCTGAGCCGAAGGCAGCGGCTTTAACCCACTGAGCCACCCAGGTGCCCCTGTCTCCTGGATTTTGATGCCTGTTTCCTTCCTCAGATTAAGGAAGTTCTCCGTTATAATTTGTTCCAATATACCTTTTACCCTTCTTTCTCTCTTCCTTTTTCTTCTTGGATCCCAATTATTCTAATACTATTTTGTCTTGTGATATTACTTATCTCTCGAATTCTCCACTCGTGACCCAGTAGTTGCTTATCTCTCTTTTTTTCAGCTTCTTTATTCTCCATCATTTGGTCTCCTGGATCACTAATTCTCTCTTCTGCCTCATTTGTCCTAGCAGTTAGAGCCTCCCATTTTTTATTGTACCTCATTAAAAGCCTTTTGGGTTTCCACTTGGCTAGATTTTAGTTCTTTTATTTCTCCAGAAACAATTTTCTAGTATCTTCTATGCTTCTTTCAAGCCCAGCTAGTATCTTTACAATCATCATTCTGAACTCTAATTCTGACATCTTACTAATGTCCGTATTAATTAGGTCCCTGGCAGTAGGTACTGCCTCTTATTTTTTTTTTTTTTGAGGTGAGTTTTTCTGTTTCATCATTTTGTCCAAAGAATAGATGAATGAGAGAACAAAATGCTAAGAGGGTAACAATGACCCCCCCCCCCCAAAATACACTGAACAAATCAGAAGAGCCCTTCCAGAAAGTGGTTGCTTTTCTGTTCACAGAATTGCTGCTATTGTTTTCTTCAATCTCCTGTTGAGTCTGTAGGTGTTCAGAATGGTTTGATAATATCTAGCTGAATTCCTGGGACCAGATGAAATTTAGGTCTCCTACTCCTCCACCATCTTGTTCCTCTCTCGCAGCATTTCAAAACCAGAAGGAAATGCAATGATTGTTTTGCCAAACCTATCAGGCAATAGATCAGAGGATGTAAAGTTCCAAGATAGTTAAAAGACTTGCTTAAGCCTAACCCACAGTAAGCCACTGAAAAAGAGTAATATCTGTTTTAGCTAAGCCTGAGGTGCTCCTCAGATCATTCATAACATTTCTACAGTGTCACAGAATTTAAACAAGAGACAGACGGCAGTCATGGCTGTGTAACCAGGTGCCTGTATGTAATGCCACTGAACTGAGTGCTTCAACA
The DNA here is from genome assembly GCA_003697995.1 of Taxidea taxus jeffersonii. Classification (NCBI taxonomy): domain Eukaryota; kingdom Metazoa; phylum Chordata; class Mammalia; order Carnivora; family Mustelidae; genus Taxidea; species Taxidea taxus. The sequence goes on along the minus strand of ML109726.1, from coordinate 4,668 downwards.
TGGGTAAAATGGTAGATTTTATGTTATGTATGTTTTACAACTGAACTGTACCGAAACAAAGCCCCTGGTAGCTGCGTTTCTGTTCCAAGTGCCCCTCCTCTCTAGCTCAGCCTGTTGACATGCACCTGTCCTTCAGGGCCAACTCTGGCAGCTTGCAGGACAGAAGTGATCTGCCCCTTTCCCGGGAACTCCTGACACAACTTACCATATGCATAAAACCCCTTTGCCTTCGCAGAGATGAGGCTTTCATGCTTTACCAGCTCCTACAAGCTGTTATAATCCTGGCATTTCCAGTATTTGGAGAATAAATGATCCTGTACACAGCCACACGGTGCATTTATTTCTTTGTGTTCTATGCTCAATGAAGATTAAAAAAGAAACAGCTCCCCACAACTGACTGTGTGAGTCCATAACACATTAACAACTGATGGCTGGGTTGTTGTGAAGACCTCCGCTTTTCAGTTTACCCACTCCTCAATGTGCCGGGCACACCTCGGAGGCCACTCTGTAGATGGCTGCCACTTCCTCTGACAGGCCTGTGAGTCCCATACGACAACTCTTAAGGTGTGAGACACAGTATCCTAACCAGTATACTGGAAATAATCCCATTCAAACACCAGCAACAGAGCTATACAAAAAGGTATGCACGACGGGGACTGCAGTAAAGAGTGTGGGTGTAAAGGGATTTCATACTCGGTCCTAGTGAGCTCTGCTTTCTGAACCTCCAGGACATGCATACTGGCCACTGTTAATTCTCTTACTTTAAATAGATCAGTTAAGGCGCTGGAATAATAGTCCAAATCCAAATAGAGAAATAGAGATTCCTAAAATTTTAAAATTATGTTTGGATTAGTCTTGCACTTTAAGTAAAAGAATCACTTAAATGGCTGGTTAAGGGGAGGTCAGCATCAGAGGCAGAAAACGTACAGCCACTGGGTTTCTTGGGGTCCCACCTTTGCAACAGTGCTTTATGTCCTGCAGGGCACAGACAACCCTGTGTCCACTAGGTGGCAGCACATCTTTATCTCCTGATGGGAGGACAAAAAAGGGCCTTGCCAGCTCATTCAGCTCAGCAATGCCCGGTGTTCCTGCTTAACAATGGGCCGTGTTCAAACACCTCTTGCTCTGCAAAATCAAACTGTAAACAAGCTTATAGGCAAAACAGGTTTGGAGCAGACGACTCAAAATCTACACAACTTTGCAACCAAGGCACTAACACTCCAAGCAGAAATACTAGCACAATTCAAAAGACGTGTTCAATTCTCTCAAAACTGTTTAAATTCTTAAAGACTAAAAACCATATTGTAGAAAGCAAAGGATAAGAGTAAGGGTCGGCTGAGGCTGCTGAGGGCAGAACGCACTGAAACCATCATAATAATAAGCATTTTCAGGACAGAGCTGGCGACCAACACAGCCCACAGGGGGAGCTGGCGTGCAGGCCTGCAGGGTCCCACTGAGCCGGTGAACACCGTAGCATGCAGTGGTACAACACATGAGCATTCTGGGGAAAAGTGAGGAAGGAGAACGCCACGTCCTCCCCACCCACCAATGCGTGTGGGAGACAGAACTCACCGAAGTGGGCTACTCACCCGCAGTTAAGTAGGCATAATAGCACTGGGACCACCTGGATTCGTTTTTCAGCCTCTCAAAGGAATCAAATGCATCTTTGAAGTTCAGCTCGATCATGCTGCACCAACCTAGGAAAGAAATATTTTTAGTGGGGGGACCCTCAAGTCATGATTTATACCCCATCCTTAAGCCAGAAATCTGATACTGCTGATTATCATTGGGTGTTGCATGTACACCACCCCTAAAAACCTAAAGATGATCTTTTGCCCCTTAAATATTTTCAGTGTGACATTTTGAGTAAGACAAGGCACTTGTGATTTCACAGCCCATGAAGCCGTTTAGAAGCAGTAGAGTGAAGGGCACCTCGGGAGGGCAGTTGGTTGAGCATCTGACTCTCGGTTTCAACTCAGGTGGTGATCTCAGGGTTCGGAGATGGAGCCCTGCCTTGGTCTTCTTAAGAATCTCTCTTCCTCTCCCTCTGCCCCACCCCCCCCAACAAATAAATAAATCTTTTTTTTTTTTTTAAGATTTTACCTATTTATTTGAGAGAGAGGGAAAGAGACCATGCGAAAGCACAAGCAAGGAGGAAAGGTAGAAGCAGGGTCCTGGCTCAGCAAGAAGCCCCATGTGGGGCTCGATCCCAGGACCCTGGGTTCATGACCTGAGCCAAAGGTAGGTGCTTAACCAACTGAACCACCCAGGTACCCCCCTTTTTAAAGCAGTAGAGAGGGACATAAAGTTTTCTATGAAAATACTGATCTGTATGCTACACTCCAGTTTGCGTTGTGAGATGAATCTAAAGCCCAACAGTACTTCTCCAAGAGCAGCCCCAGACACAGAAAAAGCAGCAATATAGTGACTACCTCAAAAAGGCTTCAAGCACTCATAGCTCCTTAATGATTACTATTAATTCTCAAACCCTTGTGGGAAGTGGAGATAAGCCAGTCAGAAATTAAGTACCTGCCCACCTTTTCCTGCAGATTGGCAGCAGGGCTGAGAAAGATCCCTGTCTTTCCTGGATCACAACATGAAGACAGGCATTCTGGTAAGGAGTGGCAGCTGCGAAAATGCGAGGAATTCTATCCTCGTTTTTAGAAATGTACCTCCCATTGCCTGAGCCCAGCACCTGGTATAATTCTAATTCTACTAAGGGCTTCCTACGCTGGTGGATGGCATCCTCATTTTACCAAGGAGAAAATCTAAGGCATGGAGAGGTTGGTGACTTGGTCAAGGCCACAGAGCTAGTGAGAGGAAAGGACTAAGGAGTGAAGGCCATTGCTCTCTCCTGTCCACGGTATCTCCTCCATAATAAATTCTGGTATCTTGTGTCATCTCAGATCTGCCTTTGAAGTACAAGGATGACAGAGATCCATCCATACTAGAAAATCCAGTGTCAGATTCTATGGGATAGGATATGAAGTCAACATAGTTTCCAATAAAAATTGGGGCTAATCATGTCCATCCTAGATGATGGGAATTAAATGCAAAGTAAGGTTGGAAGGAGCACTGAATATGAATAAGAAGCCTGAGTTACAATTGTGCTACTTTTTCTTGGGTTAACCTTCCTAAGCCTTGGGGGTCACGCTTCAATGATCTCCAAGCCTCCTTCAGGTCTAACCCACCATTCTGCCACAGACCTTGAAACGGTGCACCAAGAAGGGCCATCCTAATCACTTTGCAATACATGGACTTATCAAATCATTATGTCATACAACTTAGACTAATACATTATATGTCAATTATGTCTCAATAAAAGTGGAAGAAAAGAAAAGGCAGCAGTATCTTAAGACCTTCAAGGTCTTTGAAATACATCCCATCCTACCTTATGGCTACTAGCCAGAGCTCCAGCAGGGTAGAGGACATAAAAATATATTTTGCATTGGATTATACTTCAGCTCCTTTCCCTAAACCATGAGAGGTGCTTAAAACACAGTATTCTTGGGGCGCCTGGGTGGCTCAGTGGGTTAAGCCTCTGCCTTCGGCTCAGGTCATGATCTCAGGGTTCTGGGATCGAGTCCCGCTTCGGGCTCTCTGCACAACGGGGAGCCTGCTTCCCCCCTCTCTCTGACTCTCTGCCTACTTGTGATCTCTGTCTATCGAATAAAGAAAGAAAAATCTTAAAAAAAAACAAAACAAAAACAAAAAACAAACAAAACCCCCACAGTATTATTTTACTGGGAAGTTCCCAATCTTTTAGTGTGTGTATTTTTCTTTAAAAAGATTTAAAATGATCCAAGACGACAACTAAGTCCACGGCAGATATAAGCAAGTGGCAAGCATCATACGGTCTGGACCTGATGGGCGGTAAATGCCCCCTGAGCATTCCCCATTTCTTTGTCCCCTCTCTGCAGAGGACCTTGGAGTTCCGATTTTCCCTGTTGATCCCATCATGACCTCATCACTTCTCTGCTCCCTGGCTCCTTCATTCCCTTTCTAGGTGCCCTGTGATGTGACCTTGTCATACTGGGCCCTAACCACATGAGCCCCTTATTACATTGCGTCACTGTTGTTTCAGCTGTTGGGCTGACTCTCCTCAGCCTCACAGAGCAACTGCTACAGAAAGGATCATGAAGTCGCTAAACAGCAGGACAGGAGAATTTTAGTGCGTCAGCAAAAAACTCACAGTAACAACTTTGGCACAGGAGGGAGAAAGCTGCAAGCAAAGAAATATTTCCATGTCTGCTTAGAAATCTGTCTGCAGGAGGAGAGAAGCAGAAGGCAGGCACTCACACATGCGGGGAGGGCTGATGCCCACCTAAATCTAAACCTCACGACCACTGAGGGGAGGCACCGCAACACTCAAGGCAACCACGAGGATTCCACAACTCTTCCCAGGTCTCCAAGCTAGTCAGGGGAAGGGCTGGGATTGGGGCTCACATGCCCAACTCTCTCCCAGACCCTATTTTTCATTCCCACGTAAAAATAAAATTCCCTTGGGTGCGAGGGAAGGAATCATACTTTAGATTCTAATGTGCAGTCAGATAAAGGAGCAACAAAAGAGTTTTAGTCCACTCTTTTAAATGACCTAATATCCTAAAATCAGAAGTTATAAAGAATAAATTCTAAAGCAGCAAGGACAATCACTGAGATAAGTATCAT
>ML109725.1:17000-39135 GCA_003697995.1 Taxidea taxus jeffersonii | reverse complement strand
TTCTGGAAATGGACCCTCTTGCTCTTCGACCATAGTTCTGCACTTAGAAATAAATGTCACTATGAATAGAGACAGAGGTAAATGGGAAATGAATCTGTTTGTGAGAGCATTAACATTGTGAGCTAATAAGACTTTAAAATAGAAAAAAAAAGGAGGGGGATGCCTGGGTGCCTCAGTCATTAAGCATCTGCCTTCAGCTCGGGCCATGATCCCAGGGTCCTGGAATTGAGCCCCACATCTGGCTCCCTGCTCAGTGGGAAACCTGCTTGTGTTCCCCTCTCTTGCTATGTCTCTCTCTGTCAAATAAATAAATAAAATCTTTAAAATAAAATAAATTGAAATAAAGGAAACCCTGTTAAAGAAAAAGAAAAGAGAAAGCTATTGGCAATGAACCAGAGGTTGTGTCTCTACCTGTGTGGCCTTGGCACCTGTGGGGGCAAGCTGTGGGTCTGATCCTGTTTCACCTGATGCATGCTCTGGTTCTCTCTTACAGTGGATCAATAGGATGACCTTCCTAGTGGATTCACTAGGAAGGCTAAAATCCACAAGTGAATGAGCCAGGATCCTAAGCTTTATATAGGGAGCTTTTATAGTTGCTATTAGCAATAACAGTATAAAACTGCTGAGAAGCAAAATACTGCTAGCCACAATGCTGCTTTTTTCCCCCTGGAGAAATCAGAGTAGTTTATGTACGACCTGAAATGACTCTTGCTTTCTCATTTTCCTCCATATTTTCCTTGACAGCTACCCTTGCTTTTGACCCCTACTGCTTTTCTTTCCAGTGGGCTCTCTTCCGTGAGCTGGTATGAGCCAATTCCAACCAACCTAATAAACAACTCTGTTCTCTTCCTTATTGAATGGCTTAGCCGTGGGCAAGGTCTAGGATGTCTAGAGAAGGACTGTTCCACCTGCCACCAGGGGTCCCCCTCCTGCTCCCTTCCTGTCTCAGCAAATCCTGAGGGGTTGACAGTGACTCACTGGGGGGTTGATCTGTTTCCTTCTTCCACTGACTTCCTGATCTTAGATCATTCTACTTAAGGTCATTAGGTAGATGGTAATCGTTAAAATCATCTCTGGAATCCCATTAACGCTGTACTTTTTCTATGGTCTAGATTCGCCTCGTCACTTCTGGTGGTATCATTTAATCTGCTGGCTGCTGAGTGCCGCCGGGATCATCTGCATCCTTGTAGCTCATGAACACTATACTGTTGATGTGATCATCGCTTATTATATTACAACACGGCTCTTTTGGTGGTACCATTCAATGGCCAATGAAAAGGTGAGAGCAGTGAAGTCATCCCTGGGTAATTTCTTTTCTTTCAGTGCAGTGGCCCTTTTTTCATACAGCGGGGGTTCAGATAGCTTTGTGGGGATGACTGCGGGGTGGCCATTCACGTGTGTGGTCCGGGTCAGTTCACCGAAATATAGACCCACGATGGCCTCTTCAGCCAAATCATGTCACAAATATAAGTGACATTTAAGCACCAAAGTTCCGTATAATTATAGAGCATGGTGTTTTCCTCATTTGACTAATCAGTACTAGAACTGAAGAAGTACAAATGCTAACTTGAAATACAGAAACCTTCTCTCTAGAAGCATTGTGGTGCAGCTCGGTAAGACGTGCTCCCTGCCCTCAAAGAACCTAATTTTGAGGAAAAGAACAGCAATTATTTTTAAACTTCAGGCAAAATAAGTAATCCGTGGATTCCTGGATTTGGTATATCTTTTGGTGATACTGTGCTCTCTGGCTTCCCTTCCCTTATTTGTTACTGTTGCTTTCTGTCCCCAGACAACCTTGTCTTTGCTTCTTTTTTTAAAGATTTTATTTATTTGTCAGAGAGAGTGAACATAGGCAGACAGAGTGGCAGGCAGAGGCAGAGAGAGAAGCAGGCTCCCTGCTGAGCAAGGAGCCCGATGCGGGACTTGATCCCAGGACGCTGGGATCATGACCTGAGCTGAAGGCAGTGGCTTAACCAACTGAGCCACCCAGGCATCCTTGTCTTTGCTTCTGCTACTCACACTGAAAGAGCTAACTCAAAAGGCCATGTCTTCTGGGAAGGTTTCCTAACTCCTGCTCTCTTCCTGTCATCCCGGGATGGGATGATTCCTCCCCTTCTCTGTGTTTTCCTAGTCTAGGGGTGTGTATGTGTGCCTGGTGTCAGAGAGTGAGCCCGTGTAGCACAATTTTTCTTTGGCTAGTCTCGCCATATTGTCCAGTGCATATCATTTGTGAGCAGATGTCATCCCTAAAAGGTCTAATTCCAGCTCTCGTTTAGTGGTATCCACTGATAGATGCCCTCTCAATGGGTAGCTCTCCTCCCATTTTGTAGACTCCCATTTCCACCTTCCTTCTTTCTTACCCTTAGAACTAGGTGTCTCCTGACACCATCCAACCAAAACCTTTACCTGTCACCTTAAATCTGCTCTACGCTGTGAGCTTGCCTTTCACTCTTCCATCTTCTCAGCCTGGATCCACCTGCTCACATATCCTGAGATCTGTTCCTCCTGGCCAACTCTCATATCCATTCCCGAGTCTCTTACTAGGATTGCAGGCAGAAGAATTTACATGAGCTGGAAAGGGGGAAAGAGGCCTGGGACCAGAAACCTGTCAGAATCAGGGAAAAGACACTAAAACAATTACTGCCAGGATGACTGGGTGCCTCAGTGGGTTAAGCCGCTACCTTCAGCTCAGGTCATGATCTCAGGGTCCTGGGATTGAGTCCCACATCAGGCTCCCTGCTCTGTGGGGAGCCTGCTTCTCCCTCTGCCTGCTGCCACCCCTGCTTGTGTGCTCCATGTCTGTGTCTCTCTCTCGCTCTCTCGCTCTGTCAGATAAATAAATCTTCTAAAAACCAAAACAAAGACACTTAACTGCCTTGTGATCCTGATTCCTCTGCTTTATCTGTTACGGTACAATGAATGACAAGTTAAGAAAAAAAGATAGGATGCAAATCATGAAAAATGGGATCTCATTTTCCTTCTTCTTCTTTTTTTTTTTTAACTCTTTGCAGAATTTGAAGGTCTCTTCACAGACTAATTTCTTGTCCCGAGCCTGGTGGTTCCCCATCTTTTATTTTTTTGAGAAAAACGTACAAGGCTCAATTCCTTGCTGCTTCTCCTGGCCGCTCTCCTGGCCCCCTGGCTGCTTTAAGTCTTCATGCAAAAAGTATTCCCGGGTTCAGAAGATCGGTGAAGATAATGAGAAATCTACCTGAGGAGCAAAAACAAAGGCATCAGCTCTTAAACCAAAAGAGTTAACGCTGTAACCAAAGGTATAGTTTTGGGTTTTTATTTTAGAAGAACTGACTGGTAAATGAAGAAGTGGACCAAATTCCGTGTAAACGATTAGAGAGATGAACGAAGTATTTACCCTTTGACTTTTTTTATTCATCTTGAAAGGTATATTCTCCTGCAGCTCTTCCTTCATTGGTGACAAGCCCCCAAACTGGGATTTTATTAATGAGCTTGTTAAAGAGGTGCCAAAGAACCTACTCTTCCTTCTCCTTATTCTTTAGCCACTAAAGCCCTCTACAGAATTTTTTCAGGATTCTTTTTTTTTTTTTGCCTCCGAAGTCAAAAGAATTTGTTAATGTTTTAAATAAAATGTCTGGATACATACAGCTACTGTGTAAATAGAACAACCTCATGTTGAGAGTGGTTTTAGCATTAGGCTTATTAAGGAGGGGAAGATCTGTCGGTTGTAAGTGAACTTGAGGTGAACTTCGTTTCCACCTTGTCCAGGGGAAGGTCAAGGTCAGGTCTGGGAATGTGCACCTGCTGCTACCACCCACTGCACCATGTATCACTTTTACTTTTTTGTGTAAACTGATAATTTTATAAAAAGAAAGAAAGGTGATCTAATGTGGAAGAATTTGACCCATCTCACAGCTTTTATGTGTGTGTAAATACTCCACTTTAAAATCTCTATGACAGATACACAGGAAACATGGAGCTATTTCTGTTAAACGAGTGGTCTTTGTGTACACATGTGTATGCTCTCTGCCTGGTAAATTTGTATCCGCACCCCCCCCCCCAGGGCAGAAAGCTGCTCCAGCACAGGCTAAAAACACGTATGTATGTGAATGGAAGCTCGTGCCACTCGAGGGACAAGCCGGCATTTCTCTCCCATCCTACCCTGTGTGAGATATTCTAGATGTTCTAGAGCTGCTCACTGGAACGCAGAAACGCAGTTGATCACGTTTCACCGAAAGCTCTTTCTTCCCAGGTACATTGTACTTTATGGAAAAACCAAGATGGAGTCTAAAAGTGTCGTGTATCCTTGCTTTTTAGCAAGAGACTCAGCTTCCTATAAACTGGTCCTAAGGACATATGCCACACTTTGATCCTGAAATTACACCACGGTGCTGTATATAATCTACTGTTGGAATCAGTCTGTTAGACAGGGACAGCAACCCAGTAAAGGGGGATCATCGTTTCTAAAGTTCTTTGAGGTGATGCAAAAAGAAGATGGGTTTTTAAGAACTGGATCAGATTAATGCTGTCAGAGTTGGTTCATTTCTTTTATTTTTTTTTTTTAAGATTTTATTTATTTATTTGACAGGCAGACAGCAAGAGAGGGAACCCAAGCAGAAGCAGGAGGAAAGGGAGAATCAGGCTTCTGGCTGAGCAGGGAGCCTGATGCAGGGCTCAATCCCAGGACCCTGAGATTATGACCTGAGCTGAAGGCAGACACCTAACCACTGAGCCACCCAGGTGCCCCCAAGTTGGTCCATTTCTTGAACCTCTAGTAACTCCAAAACAAGATTTGTGGTTACAGAACCACCAACACTAGGTCAGAAGACAGGCCAATGAGGTGTGGAAGGGGGCAGTTACATTTATATTGAAGGTAAAAATTTCCCTCCCTATAGGAATGAAAAATACCCCTGAATTTGTCATTATAAACTAGTTTGCCATGATTTGTTACACAAAATTGACCTTCAAATTGCTTGAGAGAAGCACAATACAAATCTTTTCAGAAGGGTCATTATTTTTGGTGCTAAAATTCTGTGTCTGTATTCAGTACATCGCTTTCTCTGAGTAGCAAGAGAATCACTAAAGGAAAAGGTAGCTGAATTCAAAGGCAGGGAAAGAGTATTTAAAACAAGAATGGAAATCCTGAATACCCTTGGCAGGCTTTGAAATGCAAGGAGTTTTCTGGTATTTGTTATTAAATAAACCAATAAGAAATAGATCTATAGCTTACTGGTGTGCTTAAGCCAGAATTCTGTCTTTCATTTGCTAAATATTGACACTTGTGATATGTAAAGTGTCATGCTTGAAAACACTGAATTTCCATTCCTGCTGTCCAATTATGAAGAAAAGCATCTGACAGTGAAGCCTGGGTTTTGTGCTCCTGACCTTGATCTGTTCCTTGAGCATCTAATTCCTAACCTGATAGACCTGAGAGCCTTATTAAGCAGTGTCTTGGATAACCTAATTTTCTTCAAGTTAAATAAGGAAAAGTATTTAAGATTTTAAAATCATGATATGTTGATTGTTGGAGAACCTTGAAACAGTAAACATTGGGTTTTCGTTGAGTGATGGTTTTTTTTTTTTTTAAATACCATCACCTTTTAAAGAACTTTAAAAAACCTCTCTGACCTCACATGTTCCTTACATGTATATGTCACAGGTGTCTAATAGACACCAAGGAAGCATATGATTTGAAAAGAAGAAGGGAAAACACCAAAGTTTCAAGATGGGAAAATGAAGGAAATACAGAAACTCATTTACATTTAGCAAAACAAACTTCAGGCTTAACCTAATATGCTCCTTCGGGATAAAAAACTTAAACAATTATGATCTTGCCTTTGAAACGGTGAGTGTTTGGAGCTCCTTTTCCATGGTAATTGCAATATGAGATCTTATCCATTATCCTTATTTTTTGTAAACCAGTAGTCCTGTTCGAAGCTTTTCTTGGGATTGAGTCCTTCTGTGCAATATCTATAACATAGGATTCCCATAAATTATGGCATATTTTTTCTAAATTCTTTCAGATGGAAATTCAGATTCTATTTTTTGAGCTCCTCCAAAGCTCTGAAAATAAAGCATTGTTCCTGAGTCCACCCAGAGTGATTTTAAATTTCTTATTTAACTTACTGGCGCCATCTTGGGAAACAAGTTGTGCTGAGTAAAGAAGGCCTGATTGGAGCGAGCCTGAGCCACTGGTCTGGTGTAAGGAGGACCTTGCCTAAGGTTCCTTGCTGTGTAGCAGTGCCCCCTAGTGGAGACATGTTATATGACTTGGAACGCAGACTAGCCACTTTTAAAGTTTCTGTTTTCAAGTTTTTAAAAGGCATTGATTTGGGTGTTGTTGCTTTGTCTTGTTTTGTTTTCGCCAATAATCGGAAAGCATCATGCAAAAGGGATTGTTTTAAAGGTCTTTTAAACCTTTCCCAAAGGGAAAATGTGCTTAGATCCCAGGGAGTTGCAATTCTAATCCTTGTCCATTCGATCAAAGAAAATTTGCAGACCATTTTACCTCTCATTATCACAATCATTAATGTCTCCCTTTATAACTACCTATACTTTGTTTACTCTGAAACACCAGGTTGGCAGTCTTTCTTTTTTGTACTTGTATTTTATTTTTACATGCTAGACCTCAAGCAGCTTCTTTTTTAATTAGAAGTTCGCATCTTGTTTCTTCAATATTTTAAGCATTTCCTTTTTATTTGTTTGTTGTTTTTGTTTTGCACTGTAAAACTCTTTAAAAAATTAAGCCGGTTCTAACCTACTCACTTCTGTACTGCAAGGAAGTGTGAGAAGGAATTTATTGATAAATGAGTTTACAAGTTTTAAATTGAGCATATTATAAGTAATATGCCATGTGATGAAGGCTTTTCTATTTGTATGTATAAAGATTTCTGGTATTTTTTTTAATGTCATTGTGTTGCAATAATTTAACTCCTTTGACTTACTTGCTAAGAATATTTCTATTAAGAAGTGCTCTTGACTTCAATACCTAAACACTGCAAATCATGTCAAAGGTACCCAAAGATAAGTTTTTATACAGATACACACCTTATAAGTTCTGATTTATTTTATTACTCATTAACCTAACTATGTGGTGTTCTAAATGAATCATGAATGAGAATAGTTCTTTATTATGGAATTATTGAAAACTGTCCTTTAAAAGAAAAAAAAAAAAGAAACTGTAAACATAAGCTAATCTAGTTGCCAAGTTGGAATTCATTATTTAATTTACCTCCTATGCAATGATTAATGCTGCAAAATGTATGGTTATGTTACAGTACTTTCATAAAAGAAATATCATTACAAGGTGTGAGAGCTAGCCAGTTGCATTCTTTCGGAAATTTACTGTACTGTTTCAATGTGTTAAGTGCCTTGTTGTAAAGTAAAATTTTAAGTCTAGAATTCATTATTTTCTTGACATATTTTTCATTATAATATATACCGTATGCTATTGTAATAGTTTTATCAAATGCTTATATTTTAATCAAACATGTAAATTTCAGAAGCTCTTTTCTCCTACTCCCAGTCAGTACCTTAATCATTTGTCTCTCCTATGGGATTTGCATTCAGGTTTGTTGTTGTAATTGTTATTGCTGTTTTTTAAAGAGAAAATTATCTTTGTTGAGAAATGTTTCCCTTGCTTGTGCTTCTGTATTCGTAAAAACATTTCAGGAGGAATTTAGGAGTGGAACTATAGTTTATACTTATAAAAATGCCGTTTTACATTTACATTTTAAGTGCCTGATTGTTAAAAAACTAATTTATGTTTCTACTCTAAAGAGGATATGTGTACTTGGTTTCTAATCTCCTTGGCTTTGCTTTAAAAAAAAAAATAGCAAAAAAAAAAAAGCAAGAGCCTATACTTTGTATTTACAAATAAACCACAGTGACATCAACAGTCTTTTCAAAATTAGTATTACTGTTTCTTTCTACTTTAAAAAAGTGTGTTTTCTTTAAAGGTTTTAAATTTTTGTTTGGTTTTAAGTACTTATTAAAACCACAAGAGGATTATTTTTCCAAGCACTATTTAAAAAATAAGGTGATAACCTCCAATTAATAGAGCCGTAAGTAGACTGGAATGTGTTATTTTTCCCACCTTTGGACTTAAGGTGAAAAATAATTCAGAGCAATGTAAGGTCATACGTGGAGAAGTAAAAAAATCGGCTACACACTCCATGATTCTGATTTCCACTGTTCACAAAAGAACAAAATCATTAATTCTTCAAGGAAAGCAGAGTCCTTCCTGTTCCTCAGTTCTGAAAGAAATGGCATCCTCCTGGGTTCCCTAATGGGCCACTGGGGTGATATTCTCTCCTAGACTTGGCAACTGTCACTGCCTCAGTAGATGGCAGCAAGTTGTTTCCAGAGCCCGGAGGAGAGATGAAGACTTGACCCCAGCAAGGACAGACTTAGTAAAGGCGGTTCAGTGGGGCAAGGGGAGTAAGATCATACCGTTCAAAGGTTAATGTGTTGGATACAGTTCGCGTTTTTTCTTTAGATGATCTGAACACAGTACAGATCGGAATAGTCTTTTTGTCACCCACATCCAAGCCTTGGATAAAAAGCTCATTTCACTGATGATCCCATTTTCCCGCGTGGAACATTGGCAGGTTTCATTGGCCATAGGCTCAAAGACTGCCCTCATCTAGAAGGCATTACACAAGGAACTGCTGCCGTGCTCTGTAAACCTTGACATGTAACATTTCCTTTTCTTCTAATGGGTGAGAATTCCAGAAGCAGAACACTGGATTACTCACTCATGTCAGTGAGAATAGGAATGGATTATGGGCTACTATGTGTCTGTGTCATGCAGATTTAATTCCTGTGCAGCACCTGTAATGAGGCATAACATTTTAGTTATTTAATGCTTAACATACTCTTTAATCTTCACAAAACCCTGTGAAGTAGGTAAGGAAAGGAGCAGTGACCCCATTTTGTGAGATGAGAGAGTTCTGAAGTGTCAGAGCTGGTACTTGAGTTTTGTTTTCTCTCTTTTGCTGCCTTCCTGTCATAATTACTATGGCCCCCATTACCATTTATTAAAGGGTGTTGTGTGTGTGTGTGTGTTTTGAGGGGGCGTTTAGTCCCTTATCAGCCAGTTAGTTTGTTAAGAGGAAAGCTGGTCCTTGGAACAGTTTTTCTGTCAAATGCTACCAATTTTTCTTATACTTGCAATTTACTGCATATTGGAGGGGAGAAAAGTCAGCACTAAATGCCTTGAACGCAGAAGAATTCCCAAGAGTTTGAGCTCACAGATTTGCTGGACAAAAGCAAACTCACTGTGAGTATCACTTACAGGATACCACATCATTATACACTTCCATCTTAAACAGGTTAACAAAGGGGACAGCAAAGTGCGTAAGGGCCTTATCTCTAACTGTGACTCTCAGGGTTGTTTCTGGAGGAAGGTCAAAAGGAGGAGAGATGGGATGACCTGCTTTCAGAGGACAGCAATAGTCTGAGGAAATGGACCAGGGTTCTTGGGAGTCACTATAGCCTGGGTTGGTTCTAGACTCCCCATAGGACCAAAGTGAACCCCTAGGAATTTTTGGTCCTGCCATGAACTGGTGAGTTCTCTAATAATTGGCCCAAGCCAACATGTGCTCTTGCTTCTGGACAAGTTTCTGGGTGCATGACACCAATGCTTAAACCCAAGCATTTATCTCTTTCTTTCAGCCTTCCCTAAATGACGTGTTTCTTTGGGTAAAGAGAAGGGAAGATCCATTTGAATTAGCTGCCATGTGTCAAGCACCACTAATTGGCTTACTGGTATTTAAGGCTCACAGTGCTCATCCTCATCCTGGGGAAGCTTCCTCACTTTCCTCTCTAATTGAGGGAACTCAGAGGTAAATAGGGGGCAAGATGCATGGCAACACCAAGGCCAGGAATGTCGAAACCATAATTTTCCTGTTGCTCCAAAGTAACAGAAGAGTGACCCGTGTGTGAGGAATTCTGGAAAAGAAGAAAAGCCTCTTCCAGAAATCTTTTGATAACCAGGTTTTGTGTTGTGGAGAGCAGAGTTGAGGAGTGCGTGAGAGTGAGCCCTGTCAGCATCTTTGACCCACATTTTGACCATTGATATGGTGAGTGGGGCAAAACCCTGTTATCTCCGTCCCCCTCCTTCCATCGCACACCTGTGTGAGGGCAATGGCGGAGGAGCTCTGGGCCTGTCAGGAGACACCCCCAGAGCACACCTAAGACTCCCAGCCATGCAGCTCTTTGCCGGGAGGAGATGGCACTTCCGAACATACTTTGTATTACATCCAGTTTCCCAGCCCGTGGTTGAAGGGACTGTTTGACATCGGACACTGGGAAAAAGACATTTCCCTGGTGTCTTAGTCCTTTGGGCTGCTCTGACAGAATACTGTAAACTAGGTGCCTTAAGCAACAGATATTTATTTCTCACAGTTCTGGAGGTTGAGGAAATCCAAGATCAGGATGCCAGCATGGTCGGGTTCTGGTGAGGACCCCCTTCTGGTTTCCTCACATGTGAGGGGTGGGAGGTGGGTGAAGGAGAGAGAAAGCTCTCTGCTACCTCTTCTTACAACTTACAGTGACACTAATCTCCGTCATGGGGTCCCTACCCTCATGACTTCTAAACCAAATTACTTCCCAGAGACCTCACCTTCTAGTGCCATCCAATTGGGGTTAGGGATTCAACATCAAGATTTTAGGGACATGAACATGTGGTCTATAATACTTGGATTTCTTAAATCTACAAACCTCTCTTTTTAAAGCACAGTGTACTGCTTAAAGCATAAAGTGCAAAGTGTCTTGGGTCCCATCACTCTTCTATCCTGTGAGCCCAGTCCATGGGTGGTACTTTCTCACAATGCTTGTTTTGTTTTTTTTTTTTTAAAGATTTAATTTATTTTTCGGAGAGAGAGAAAGTACAAGCATGGAGAGCAGCAAGCAGAGAGAGAAGCAGACTCCCCCGAGCCCCACATCGAGCAGGGAGCCCGATGTGGGGCTCGACCCCACATCATGACCTGAGCCAAGGCAGACACTGAACAAACTGAGGCACCCAGGTGCCCTCCCACACTGTTTTCAAGGAACGGTGCCTTCCGCCTGGTTTGGTTGCTCCTCTGGTCATTCCCATCCTCTGCACGGCAGTGCCTAGTTCTACTGCAGAATGTGCTCCCCCACCCAGAATATCCGCCACCCCTCACAGAAGGCAGCCTGCCCCGGTGGCCCTGTGCTGCCTGGGTTCAAGTCCCAGTTCTTCCAGAACCAGCTGTATGTTACAGGAAGTTCAACAGGTTGCCTAACCTCTGTGCTTCAGTCTTTTTATCTGTAGGATGAAAATAATAAATAGCCCGTGTCTCACAGCGCTGTTGGAAGGACTAAATGAAAAATAGTAATTACACACATTTAGTAAGTGTTAACTCTCTTCAGTTAACAAGTGTTTTAGGGGGACGCCTGGGTGGCTCAGTTGGTTAAGCAGCTGCCTTCGGCTCAGGTCATGATCCCAGCGTCCTGGGATCGAGTCCCACATCGGGCTCCTTGCTCGGCAGTGAGCCTGCTTCTCCCTCTGCCTCTGCCTGCCACTCTGTCTGCCTGTGCTCGCTCGCTCGCTCTCTAACAAATAAAATCTTAAAAAAAAAAACAAAAGCAAGTGTTTTAGGCACCATGATTCCAGCACTGAAATTAATAATGTTTATCCAGGTCTCACCTGCCTGAAACTTAGCTTTATCTTCATGTTCTCTGAATTCCTCCCTAAAATGCACATACAAGCTAATTGCTCAAATCACTGCTATAAGGTTGATTTTTTAAAATAAATCCCATTTCCATACCAAATTAAAGTTCCGTGAAAGGAGGGAGTCTTAGTATTCACTTTGGCATCAAATAAAGTTCTTATCACATATAAGATAGTAAGCAAATACTTGAATGAATGTTTTAAAATGTCTTCTTGTGTATTTGAACTAACAGAACTCCTAGTGATTCATTGGAAAGGAAATTGCCCATGATGCTACCAAATAATTCGCTATTAAGATAATAGGGACATTTGCCAAACCACCAAATGTTTATAACTTGACATTGTTTCAGTAGCCATCATATCATATGTATTTTGCAATATTTTGGTCAAAAATATGGACTGAAAAATAAAGATTGAAGCTGAAAATCTGAAGACTTTGGACTTGACCCCTGTGTTTGGTTCCTAAGGCAGTTGCTTTGCAGCCGTCTAACCTTGGGCAAGTTACTTTATCTTTCTAAAACATCATGTCCTCTCTATAAAATAAGAGTAAAGAAACAAATGTCATGGCGAGGATTAGAGGTAGTGCATACAATAAAGTCTAATTGGAAAATAGAATTCATGTATTTTAAAATATTTTTAGTTTTATTGTAAATATGAGGGTTCTTTAAATTGTAAGAACTTAAAAATGAAACATTTTCTACTTCATAGGTGACACAAATACTTGTCATGTTACACAAGCTTTTGAATTTCAGTTGAGAACATGGCAGGTGTTTAAGTTTATTTCCAAAGAGCCCACTCTGCCTGCCTTCCCCACATTTTGTTCACTAATCAGACACATGAATTATTTCTAGCTCTCCAGAAATATCCAGAAAAAAATGAATGGTGACTTGCTAGTATAGAATTATTTTTTTAGGAAAAAAAATTATTTTTCTGATTTTCTAATAAAAACAATTCATTTGAAAAAATAATCCATGGCTCACACTGGCCCTTCTGCTGCGACTATGAAATTGAGTGATCATTTTATCTTAGTCATGTGAAGCTACAGCTGGTTCATCACAGTGGTGTCAATGTTTGGTACAATGTTGTGCTGCCAACAAAGTTACTAGATTTCACCAGTAACTAATCAAGAGAGCTAACTTCTATATGACCTGCCTATACATTGGGGAGAACACCAGAATTTGGGCAGTTCCCAAACCGCCTTGAGATTAAGTTGTATTAAAGAGAGTTGAACTCAAAAGTAGAAAAAGTCAGGGGTGCCTGGGTGGCTCAGTGGGTTAAGCCACTGCCTTCAGCTCAGGTCATGATCTCAGGGTCCCGGGATCGAGCCCCACATCGGGCTCTCTGCTCAGCAGGGAGCCTGCTTCCCCCCCTCTCTGCCTGCTTCTCTGCCTACTTGTGATCTCTGTCAAATAAATAAATAAATAAAATCTTTTAAAGAAAAAGTCATTAAAGGCTGTTTTGCTATCAACAGCCTTCCCAGGAGAAATAAGAAATCTACTGCTGAAGCTATTTTAAAATGAAATTGCTCAAACATAAAAATTCACAATATGGAAACCAACCAAGACATTCTGAACCAATGGGTCAAAGAAGAAATCACAAGGGAAATTTGAAAATACCTTGAAACAAGGGGCACCTGGGTGGCTCAGTGGATTAAGCCTCTTCCTTCGGCTCAGGTCATGATCTCAGGGTCCTGGGATGGAGCCCCACATCGGGCTCTCTGCTCAGTGAGGAGCTTGCTTCCCCCTCTCTCTGCCTGCCTCTCTGCCTACTTGTGATCTCTGTCAAATAAATATTTTTTTAAAAAAAGAAAATACCTTGAAACAAATGACAATGAAAACACAGCATACCAGAATTTATGGGATATAGTGAAAGAGGGAATTTTATAGCTGTAAATGCATGCGTTACAAAAGAAAGATCTTAAATCAATAGCCTAACTGTAGACCTTAAAGAACTAGATGAAGAAGAGCAAACTCAATTCATAGCGAGCAGGTGGAAGGAAACAGAATGGGGACGGAGACAGGAATAGAAAAACAACAGAGAAATCAATAGAACCAAAAGTCAGTTCTTTGAAAAGAGCAACAGAATTGATAAAGCGTTTCCCTGAAATGACTATGAAAAAGAGCGAGAAGAATGAAAGGACATGACTACTGATTTTACAGAGATAAAGTTTATAACAGTACTATGAGTAATTGCAAATTGATACCCCATATGAAATGGACAAATTTCTAGAAACAAAAAAACAGCCAGTGCTGAATCATGAAGATATAAAGTATCTGAAAAGACCTATAACTAATAAGGAGGCTGAAACAGTAGTCAAAAACCTTGCAACAAAGAAAAGCCCTGGACCAGATGGCTTCCCTGGTGGATTCTGCCAGTTATTTAAAGAATTAACATGAGGGGTGCCTGGGTGGCCCAGTTAAGTATCCGACTCTTGATTTCGGTTCAGGTCATGGTCTCAGGGTTGTGAGATCAAGGTCATGTGAGATCAGGTCATGGTCTCAGGGTTGTGAGATCAAGCTCCACAGTGGGGCTGGTGTTCTCTCTCTCCTTCTGCCACTTTCCACTTTCTCCCTGTCTAATAATAATAATAATAATGAAATTAAAAATTAATTAACATGAATCTTTCTCAAGCCCTTCCAGCAAATTGAAGAGAAGGGAACACTTCCTAACTTACTCTATGAGGCCAGAATGACTGTGATACTAAATCCAGACAAAAGCACTACCAGGAAAGAAAACTTCAGACCCACATCCCTTATGAATGCTGACACAAAAATCCCCGACAAAATACTAGCAAAACTGTATTTGGCAACATATTAAAAGGATTATATACCATAACCAAGAGAGACTTAGTCCTGGAATGCAGGAGTGATTTAACATGAAAATCCACATATTACATTAACAGAATGAAGGAGAAAAAGAAACCAGTTCTTTCAAATGATGCAGAAAAAGCATTTGATGAAATTCAACACCCTTACAAGATAAAAACACTCAGCAAACTAGGAATGAAAGGAAACCACATCAACCCAATAAATTCTATATATGAAAACCTCACAGCTAACACCATAGGCGGTGTTTTTCCTCTAAGATCAGAAAAAAGACAAAGATGCCCAGTCTTGCCACTTCTACTCAATAACAGTGTTGGAGCTTCTAGCCAGAACAGTTAGGCAAGAAAAAGAAAGAAAAAGCATGCAAATTGGAAAGGAAGAAGTAAAATTAATTCTGTTTACAAGTAATATGGCCTTATATGTAGAAAACTAAAGATTACACACACACGCGCGTGCACGCGGGTGCATGCACGCAGACTATTAGTTCAACAAATGGTATTGGGAAAACTGAACAGCAGCACGAAAAAGAAACTAGACCTCTTTCATACACTGTACACAAAAATAAATTCAAAATGGGTTAAAGACCTAAATGTGAGACCTAAAACCATAAAAATCCTAGAACACAGGCAGTAACCTTTTTTGACATTGGCTGTAGTATCTTTTTTCTAGATATGTCTCCTGAGGCAAGGGAAACAAAAGCAAAAATGAACTATTGAGACTTCAGCAAAATAGGAAGCTTTTGCTCAGAAAAGGAAACAATCAACAAAACTAAAAGGCAACTTGCAGAATGGGAGAAGATATTTGCAAACGAAATACCCTATAAAGTGTGTGTGTGTGTGTGTGCGTGTGTGCGTGTGTATCAAATACATAAATATTAAAGAATTTATGCAACTCCATACCAAAACCCAATAATCCAATTAAAACATGAGCAAAAGACATGAAAAGACATTTTCCAAAGAAGACATTCAGATGGCCAACAGACACATGAAAAAATGTTCATCACTTACCATTGGGGAAATGCAAAACAAAACTACAAGGAAATATCTCACATCTGTCAGAATGGCTAAAATCAACAATGCAAGAAACAACATGTGTTGGCAAAGTATGTGGAGGAAAAACACCCTAGTGCACTACTGGTTGGAATGCAAACTGGTTCAGCCACTGTGGAAAACATTATGGCGACCCCCTCCCCAAAATTTAAAAATAGAACTACCCTACAATCCACCTATTGCACTACTGGATATTTACCCAAATAATACAAGAACACTAATTCAAAGGGATACATACACCCATATATTTATAGCAGCATTATTTACAATAGCCAAATTATGGAAGCAGCCCAAGTACCCAACAATTGATGAATGGATAAAGATATGATACACACACACACACACACACACACACACACACACACGAATAAAAAAGAGTGAAATCTTGCCATTTGCAATGACATAAACGGATCTAGAGAGTATAATGCTAAGCAAGATAAGTCAGAGAAAAACAAATACTATATGATTTCACTTACATGGAATTTAAGAAACAAAACAAGGAAAGGGAAAAGAGAGAGACAAACTAAGAAAAAGACTCTTAATTATAAAAGTCAAACTCATGATTCCCACAGAGGGTGGGGGCTGGGATAGGTTAAATAGGTGATGGGGATTAAGGAATGCACTTGTGACAAACACTGGGTCGTGTATGGAATTGTTGAATCACAATATTGCACACCTGAAACTAATAGAACACTGTATGTTAACTAACTGAAATTGAAAAATTAACAAGTCTGGAAAATTTTAATGTAATCAACCAAAAGAGAGATTTCTCCTTTATATACTTAATTCTGAGCTTGGACTGGGAATGATTATTTTCCTTCATCTGCATTATCCTGGAACTGTAAGACCCATATTCAGCTCCAGTGGGGAGAAAACTGGATGGAACCATTGGACTGAAAGCCCATGTCCAAGGTAAGAGGAAAAAGCCAGGTCACGGCAGAAGGGTCAGGCTTCTCAATTATAGACTTGATAGGAGACTCAAGTAGGAAAATGAGTTTTGTAACAACTTCTAGACTTCATATATAGATTTGTCTAAAATGATATATAAATATATATATTTTTTAATTTATAATTTATATTATATATTAAATTATATATATATATAAATGCATATATATATATATGCATTTACCTATTTAGGAGAGACCAAGTCATACAAATGTCAATACTTAGAAGACACACAGGAGTGGAATAAATAGATATTTAGGAACAAAGATTCTAGGGCACCTATATGGCTCAGTTGCTTAAGTGTCCAAGTCTTGATATCACCTCAGGTCATGATCTCAGGGTTGTGAGATTGAGCCCCACATTGAGCTCCATGCTGGGCATGGGACCTGCTTAAGATTTTCTCTCTTCCTCTCCTTCTGCCCATCAGCCCCCTCTCAAGAAAAAAGAAGAAGAAAAGAAGAAGAAGAAGGAGAAGAGAAGGAGAAGGAGAAGGAAAGAAAGAAAAAACAAAAGAACAAAGATTCTGTTGCATTTTGTATTGTCTTACACATATTATAGAGCTTGGAGAGGAGACAATAGCCTTCTCTTATAAACTCTCTTTTCAGAGATACAGGGATTGCCTAGAAATGGATCTCAGCTCCTTACTGAGCCCTTTGTCTGAAATGTTAAACAAGAGACTTCACTATTCCTAGAAGCAGCCAAAGTCTGTTTAGCTTATTATTGTCTCCTATCTTGAATTGATAAAAACATTTTTTAAAAGGACTATCAGATCTAATAAATGACTTCAAAGTTGCAGGATACGAAATAAACACACAAAAATCAGTCCCATTTCTGTATTTTAACAAAACTCTGAAAAGGAAATTTTTAAAAATTACAGTAGCTTCAAAAAGAATAAAATAGGAGTACATTTAACCAAGGGGATGAAAGATTTCTGTACTAAAAGCACTGAATAAATGGGAAAACATCCCATGTTCATGGATCGGAAGACTTATTTGATTAAGAGATACTATTCAAAGAAATCTACAAATCCAATGCAATCTTTATAAAATCTTCATGGTGCTTCTTATAGAAATAGAAAACTCATCCAAAAGTTCATATGGAATTTCAAGAGATCAAAATAAGAGCAAAATTGCCAATGTAGCCAAATTTGCCAAAATAACCAAAAAAATCTTGAAAAAATAAATGGTTCCTGATTTCAAAACTTACTATCAAGCTACAATAGTAGGGCTCATGGGTGGCTCAGTCAGTTAAGCATCTGCCTTTGACTCAGGTCATGATCCCAGGGTCCTGAGATTGAGTGCTTCATCCGGCTCCCTGCTCAGTGAGGAGTCTGCTTCTTTCTCTGCCCCTCTCCCCTGCCCATGATCTATCTCTCTGTCTCAAATATATAAATAAAAATATTTTAAAAAAATAAAGGTACATGGTAGGAAAAGTAAAAATGAAACAAGATGGGATCGGGAGGGAGACAAACCAAAAGAGACTCTTAATGTCATAAAACAAACTGAGGGGGGTGGGGGGAAGAGGGGTTGGGAGAGGATGGTGGGGTTACATTATATGTTTAAATAAAGCTTAAATAAAAAAAATAAAAAAATAAAGGTACAGTAGTCAAAATAGTATGGTACTGGGGTGCCTAGGAGGATCAGTTAGTTAAGCATCTGACTCTTGGTTTCAGCTCAGGTCATCATCTCAGGCATGGGATTGAGCCTTGCATAAGGCTCTGCGCTCAGTACGGAGTCTGCTTGAGATTCTATCCCTCTCCCTGTGCCCCTCCCCCTGAGTTCTCTCTCTCTCAAATAAATAAATATTTTAAAACAGACAAACAAACCAAAAAAACCCAGGCACCCCTAGGCAATCATTTCTTTTTTTTCTTTCAAGATTTTTTAAATTTATTTGACAGAGATCACAAGTAGGCAGAGAGGCAGGCAGAGAGAGAGGAGGAAGCAGGCTCTCCACGGAGCAGAGAGCCTGATATGGGGCTTGATCCCAGGACACCCCAGGACACTGGGATTATGACCTGAGCTGAAGTCAGAGGCTTTAACCCACTGAGCCACCCAGGCACCCCTAGGCAATCATTTCTTAAGCATGACATCAAAAGCACAGGAAACAAAAAAAAAAAATAGATAAACTGGACTTAATCAAAACTAAAAACCTTGTGCAAAGGACAATAACAAGAGAGTAAAAGGACAATCACAAAATGGGAGAGGGGCGCCTGGGGGGCTCAGTCGCTTAAGCATCTGCCTTCAGCTCAGGTCATGATCCTGGAGTCCCAGGATCAAATCCTGCATCAAGCTCCCCGTTCAGTGGGGAGTCTTTTTCTCACTCTCCGTCTGCCACCCCCCCCCCCCCTTGCCCCCCCCCCCCGTCAAATAAATAAATGAAATCTTAAAAAAAAAAAAAAACCAGAATGGGAGAAAATGTTTGCAAATCATATACTTGATAAGAGATTAGTATCCAGGATATATAAAGAACTACAACTCAACAATAAACAGCCTGATTGACAAGTAGGCAGACGATTTCAATAGACATTTCTCTAAGTAATGTATAGGAATGGGCATTATAAGCACACAAAAAGAGGCTCAGCATTATCAGGCATTAGAAAAATGTAAATCAAAACCACAAGGTACCACTTTACACCAACTAGAGTAACTACTATGGAAAAAACAAGATGGCTATTAAGAAAAGAAAAAGAGCCCCTTCCACACGGTCGCGCTGAGCTAGTCCACGCGCTTGAAATCGGGTCACAACCCCAGCCGCGCCTGCCACCTGCCACCGCCTCTGCATCATGGACCCCCGCAAAGTGAGCGAGCTTCGGGCCTTCGTGAAAATGTGTAAGCAGGATCCGAGCGTTCTGCACACCGAGGAAATGCGTTTCCTGCGGGAGTGGGTGGAGAGCATGGGGGGTAAAATACCACCTGCCCCTCATAAAACTAAATCAGAAGGCAGTATCAAGGAAGAAAACCAGATAGTAAGAAGGTGGAGGAAAACATAAGACAGATGAACCATCAAGTGAGGAAAGTGATCTAGAAATTGACAATGAAGGTGTGATTGAACCAGATACTGATGCCCCTCAAGAAATGGGATGAAAATGTAGAGATAACCGAGGAAATGATGGATCAGGCAAATGATAAAAAAAAGTGGTTGCCATTGATGCCCTAAATGATGGTGAACTACAGAAAGCCATTGACTTATTCACAGATGCCATCAAACTAAATCCTCTCTTGGCCATTCTGTATGCCAAGAGAGCCAGTGTCTTCATCAAATTACAGAAGCCAAATGCTGCCATTCGAGACTGTGACAGAGCTATTGAAATAAATCCTGATTCAGTTCAGCCTTACAAGTGGCGCGGGAAAGCACATAGACTTCTGGGCCATTGGGAAGAAGCAGCACATGATCTTGCCCTTGCTTGTAAACTGGACTATGATGAAGATGCTAGTGCAATGCTGAAAGAACTTCAACCGAGGGCCCAGAAAATTGCTGAACATCGGAGAAAGTATGAGCGAAAACGTGAAGAGCGAGAGATCAAAGAAAGAATAGAAAGGGTTAAGAAGGCTCGGGAAGAACAAGAGAGAGCCCAGAGGGAGGAAGAAGCCAGATGACAATCAGGAGCTCAGTATGGCTCTTTCCCACGAGCCTTTTCTGGGGGAATGCCTGGTAATTTTCCTGGAAGAATGCCTGGAATGGCAGGGGGGATGCCTGGGCTCAAAGAAATTCTTAGTGATCCGGAAGTTCTTGCAGCCATGCAGGATCCGGAAGTTATAGTGGCCTTCCAGGATGTGGCCCAGAACCCAGCGAATATGTCGAAACATCAGAGCAACCCAAAGGTTATAAATCTCATCAGTAAATTGTCAGCCAAATTTGGAGGTCAAGCATAATGCCCTTCTGACAAATAAAGCCCTTGCTGAAGGAAAAGCAACTTCGATCACCTAATGGATGTCGCAATAATACAAATCAGTGTACCTCTGACCTTCTCATGAAGAAAGCTGGGGTGCTGTGAATAGAATTCCTACTCCTCTGCTCCCCGTGCAACTGAAACATTCTACAGTGGTTTGCCATTAGGGTATTCATTCAGGTAATGTTTTCCTACTAGGAACTACAAACTTTAAACATTTTCTAAACCTTAAAAATATTTAAAAGCATATCAAAAGGGTGTGTTAGTCCCTTAAAAAAAAAGAAAGGAAAAGAACAATGGAAAATAACAATTATTGGTGAGGATATAGAGAAATTGGAACTCTTGTCACTGATATCATAGAGATGTAAAATGGAACAGCCACTGTGGAGAACAGTTTGATGATTCCTCAAAGAGTTGCATGTAAACTTACTATATGATTCAGCAGTTCCACCCCTAGATATATACCCAAAATAATTAAAAGCAGGTACTGACAGATAGTTGTACACCCATCTTCATAGCAGCCTTATTGCCAATAGCACAAAGAGGAAACAACCCAATAGTCCATCAATGAATGAATGGATAAAGAAAATGTAGTATATACACACAATGGTATATTATTCAACCCTTAAAAGGAATAGCATTTTCACATAATTACACGGATGAACCATGAAAACTTATAGTGAGCTAAGCCCAGCACAAAAGGACAAATAGTGTGTGATTCTGCTTATAGGAGTTACCCAGAATAGGCAATTCAGAAGGACAGAAAGTAGAGAAGTTACCAGGGGCTAGGGGAGCTGAGGAGTTATTATTTAATGGTACAGGGTTTCCATCTGGAATGATGTCATTCTGAAAGTAGCAGTGGTAGTTACATAACTGTGACTGTTATTGGGAGTGTACTTAATGCCACTTAAAAATGATTAAAATGGTAAATTTTATGTAACTTTTATCACAATAAAGAAAAAACAATCCCCTCTAATGTTTATTCCAGCACTATTTTTAATAGAAAAATACTGGAAATAACCTAGGCGTTTAACAAAGGATTTGGCTAATACAGTGTGACATGCCAGATTGATTTCCTAATGGTTTTGGTTTCACCTCTGGCCCTTTACAGAGCAGCCAAAGGGACTTTACTGAAACCTGAGCCAAGGGCGTCTGGGTCTGGGTGGCTCAGTCGGTTAAGTGCCCAACTCTTGATTTTGGCTCAGCTCATGATATCAAGGTCGTGGGATGGAACCCCATGCAGGCTCCGCACTCTGCATGGAGTCTGCTTATCTCTCTCCTTCTGCTCCTCCCCCTACTTACATGCTCGCACGCGTGCTCTCTCCCTCTCTCTCTCTCTCTCAAAATAAATAAATAAAATCTTAACAATAGCAACAACAAAATACCCTAAGCCAGATGATGATATTCCTTCTCAAAAGCACTTCAGTTGTTGACCATCTTACTCAAAATAAAAGCCAATGTCTCTATAATCCCCTACAAGTCTGTGTCTTTGATGTCACTTCTTTGTATCCTTCCCCTTACCTCTTTCACTCCAGCCACATGGCCTCCTTGTTCCTGGAAAACTCACAGCATACTTCATCCTCAGGGCCTTTGCACTTGCTGCTTCCTAAGTCTGGCATGCTCTTTCCCCAAATGCCTACAAGCCTTTTCATGAGGTGACCAGCTGTCCATGCAAAAGAGATTTCCCTGTATCCCTCACATGAGATAGCACACACCCCCTGCCACAAACACACACACACACACACACACACACACA
>ML109725.1:0-12000 GCA_003697995.1 Taxidea taxus jeffersonii | reverse complement strand
GAGTAGAACCAGCGGAGGTCTGCAGGGGCCTGAGACTGATTAAATCCTTTTTAAAAGGGGAGGATTTTCTCAGCAAACTGTCAGACTCTTCAGACATGACCTCATATCTGCCCACTTGAAAGAGGCAGCTGGCCCCGAAGGCTCTGCCCAGCTGATCTCCTTCACTGCTTGGACATAATAAGCAGGAAGTGCCCAGAACTGACCCGGCGGGGACCAGGCCTTATCTCAACTGTGCCCACAGACTAGACTGACTTTAGAGTTTGGGTCTTTAA
The DNA here is from genome assembly GCA_003697995.1 of Taxidea taxus jeffersonii. Lineage (NCBI taxonomy): Eukaryota > Metazoa > Chordata > Mammalia > Carnivora > Mustelidae > Taxidea > Taxidea taxus. The sequence goes on along the minus strand of ML109725.1, from coordinate 11,728 downwards.
CTTCCTGCACCCTTCTGTTATCTTGTTTATCCTGTGGTCTGTCTTACGTTCTGCTCTCTGTGCTGTGTAAGAAGCCAAGTTCAACCACATGGTGAAATGTCACTGAGTTTGGAATCCTGCACCTGTTTCATAATTATGTCAACCTTGCTTTATGACTGATAAAACTGACACTGTGGCAAGACAAAAGTCTTGTTTGCATCTTCATATTGTGCCCATGACACACTCTTTTGTGTCCGGATTTTTCACTCAGCATGTTTTTTGAGATACATCATGGAGTATATGATAGCTTATCCCTTTTGCCTTGCTGAATGGTAGTCTTTTATAAACACATCACAGCATCCTTCTTTCTTTTGTTGAAGGACACATGAACTATTTCCAGTTTGGGCACTAAATTATATAAAAAAAATTTGTTCCAGTCCTGGTAACCCTTTATCTCAACAAAAAGAATTGGATTTCATTACTTTTGAGATTCTGTTTTCCACTGATATTTAGATTTTTCAGGACCTCCCTCATTATGTCCTTCTGCAGAAAAATCATAGTATATACACGCAACTGGAGAGGAATGAAGCCGTTAACATTGAAGATTGGCAAGTTTATTTGTTAATACAAGGCATAAAGGCTGAATTTGAAAACAAGTTAATATTCTGTCCAGTTTCACAATCAAATTTTGGGAAGGGTAGAAAAAGCTGAAAATGGTGATAAAAGGGTAGTAAGAGGGAAAACTGGGTGGCTCAGTCTTCATCATCTGCCTTGGGCCAGGTCATGATCCCAGCATCCTAGGATTGAGCCCCATGTTGCATCATGTCAGGCTCCCTGCTCAGCAGGGAGCCTGCTTCTCCCTCTCCAGCTCCCCTGTGCTTATGTTCCCTCTCTCACTATCTCTCTCTGTCATAAATAAATAAAACCTTTAAAAAATAAAAAATAAATAAAAGGGTAGTAAGAGTACCAACTTACAGAGTTTAAAGCATTATTAGGCCCCAGTGATAATTCTTATAATTATAGCTTGTACTTACCAAGCTTTAACTAAATGCTAGACATTGTGTTAATTACTCCATCCAATTCTTATGCTTGAGATCAGTACATTTATTATCCCAATTTCACGTAGAGCACATAAGCGCTCAGAGAGACCAGAAAGAAATTCATTAATGCTATACATAGAACATGTTCAAATGAATATATATAAAGTAGATAATAGAAACTTAAAGAAAATGAAGCAGTTAATTTTTAAGTGCCTTGTGGAGTTGCACATCTAAATAGCATAAAGAGTATTTCTACTCTCTCTTTTCATCAACATTTTGCAAACTCTTCTTGAACCATAAGCTCTCTCTGTTCATACTCACTGACTGGATGGGTGTGTTGTGCGGTCTCTACTTCCGGGGAATTATAAACCAGCTGGGCAATTATTGTTTCACAAGTAATTTAACACTACTCTTGGAAACAAAACAGTAAGTACTTAGATATTTTAGATATACTGTTACCAACACCTCTGACCAAAATTCGTGTACAGTAAGAAGGATTTCAGTGGGAAAGAGACTGGTGTAAAATTATCCTTGGGGATTCAATAAAAAATGATTCTTTTTTCTCAGTGCTCTCCTTGTGTTCCTTTCTCGCTCCCTACCCCAAAGATCTTTTAGTATCCTCTTCCTTAACTGCTAAGGATTATATTTTATTCACCCATTTAAAATAGGAAGAGTGGGGCAGAAAGTCTTCTTTTTTCTGGCAAGAAAGCCCTGCATATAATTTGGGGAAATTTAACCCTAAGAAGCACTAGATGAGCTACATGGTTAAAATGGTTTATCCAGGGGTGCCTGGGTGGCTTGGTTGGTTAAGCATCTGCCTTCAGCTCAGGTGGTGATCCCAGGGTCCTAGGATTGAGCTCTGCATCGGGCTCCCTGCTCGGGGAGCCTGCTTCTCCCTCTCCTGCTCTCCCTGTTTGTGCTCTCTTTCTCTCTGTCAAATAAAATCTTTAAAAAAAAGTTTATCCGGGGCACCTAGTTGACTCATTGGTAAAGTATGCAGCTCTTGACCTTGGGGTTGTAAATTCCAGCCCCATGTTGGGTTTAGAGATTACTTAGAAATAAAATCTTATTTTAAAAAATTTTTAAAAAGTTTATCCATGGTGTTATGAAAAATTAGCTTCCTCTATTAGTTTGTGAGGGCAGCCCTAACAAAGTGCTATGCACTGGGTATTTAAACAGCAGAATGGATCAGAGAATGAATAGAGAGGATTCACTATGCTTTGGTCAGTCTTTTATAAGTAGAGCGTGGTGTTCAAACTTTTAGGGTCTATGTATGGTTCAAACTTTTAGAGTCTATGTTCTTTTCTGAAACATTGTTCATTACGATCAATTGATTCGCAAGAAACTGACCTTTCAGTAGACAAAAAGTAATCTGCTATCGACAATTCTGTGTCAACTTAACATTGACGAGAAATCAGAGGGTTTAGCCTATAGGAGATGGAAAGGAAAGCTCTTAGGAGCCATTATCAGGGAAGATTAAAGGACTTTGCCTTAAACGTATTATACAATTCATACTTAATATCTCAATCTCAGCATTTCAGGGTTGGCCTCATACCAATAATAATATTGTCATCCCTCTTCACCCTATTAATTTTCTTTTTATATTATTAGCTACTTTAATCTTCCAAGTCTTTTTTTTTTTTTAATCTATCCCTGGATTAGACTTGCTGCTTTATCCAGGCTACATGCTCAAATAAACGCTGAGCTTTCCATCTCCCCATGAAGTTCTGCCTGAGGCGAGTTCTGAGAGCTTTACTCCCCCACCCCCCACCCCCGCACATCCTTCCCGCGGCGTTAGCTATCTGCACCTGCAAATTCTGCACTTTGCTTTCCCATCGTCCTCCTGTCTCTGAGTGGAGGAAACGGCCTCTTCTTCCTCCGAGTCCTGCTTCAGATAAACCCTGTCTTTTTGCTGCCGAGGGGGACGGGGACACTTAGGGTAGATGCGCTGGTGTTGAGGCTGAGTCATGTCAGCGGCCTGTTCTTCAGGCACAGTTCATACACTCAAACGACACATGGGTAACACGAGGAAATCCGACAGCCAATCGGAACGCAAGCATCTTTGTGTCAAGGGCAGAAACTGCCCTGCCCGACCCCCAGGAGAAGCGCAACAAGACTTTGGGGTCAAACTTTCGGATCGCGCGCCCCGCCTCCCAGAGGACCGCTTCGGCCACGCTGCGAGCGCGTCCCCGTTTCTGCTCGGGCGTAGCTGATTGGAGGCGGGCGGGAGAATGCGGTGGGCGCAGCCAATCCGGGGCGCCCTCCGCCGCCCTTCTCCCCGCCCCCCGCCTCGCGGTGCAGTCAGCTGCTGGCGCCCGGGGAGCCGGCGCCTCTGTCCGCTTGCGGGCTCCAAGGGTCCGCGCGAGGAAGCTGAGGCTGAGGACGCCGGCGCCCAGCCATGGCCTCCCCGGGGCTGCCGCAGCCCCCCGCCGAGGGCTCGCCCTGGCCTCTGCGCCTGCTGCCCGCGCCTCCCGGGCTGCTGCGGCTGGGCCCCACCGGCAGCGCGCTCTTGCTGCTCAGCCTCGCGGCGCTGCTCGGCTGGAGCTGGCTGTGGCAGCACCGGGCGCGGGGCATCCCCCCCGGGCCCACGCCCTGGCCGGTGGTGGGCAACTTCGGCTTCGTGCTGCTGCCTCCGTTCCTCCGACGGAAGAGCTGGCTGCACCGCCGGGCGAGGGCCACAGGGACGGAGCCCTCCGCCGTGAGCCCGCAGTTGCTCCTGGCCGACTTGGCCCGCGTCTACGGCAACGTCTTCAGCTTCTTCATCGGCCACTACCTGGTGGTGGTCCTCAGCGACTTCCACAGCGTGCGCGAGGCGCTGGTGCAGCAGGCCGAGATCTTTAGCGACCGCCCGCGGGTGCCCCTTGTCTCCCTCGTAACCAAGGAGAAGGGTGAGCCGGAGCCTTGGGGGCCGCGGGCCGCGTGAACGCCCGATGCGGCGCCTCCTGCGCCCTTGCCAGCCGGCGCACAGAGCCCGCCCGCACCCAGCCCCGAAGTGGGAGGCGGGCGGCGTCGCGTCCGGTTAACGGTGCCCTTAAGATCGTGTTGGGCTGCTGGATGGGTGACTCGATCATAGTCAGAGATCGAAAGTAGGAAACCCATCGGAAAGTTAAGGAAGGGTAATGGGGACAGGGGTGGGGGTGGGAGGGATGTGTGAAAGCCAGGCTCTGCCTTTCCAGGGATGTTCTGTCCTTCCCAGAACAAGGCCTCATTCTCAAGGCTGTCTCCCCAGGGGGAAACCTTGGCCGTGTTAGGAGGTGGCAGGGATATTCTTTACACCTTCTGAGTTCTGAATGAGAGCTTAAGAAGGTATTTTCCATAAGATAAAAGGTCCAGGAAACACGTTAGGAGCCTATTGGCAAACCTCTTTTGCTGGGTTTGTAGCTTCTGATGTCTGCTTCTGGAAATCCAAGTTGGGCAGTTTTGAAGGTTGGGAAACATATTACCCACTGCAATAAAAGATCACATTTACCTTTTCCCTAACTCCATCCTCCCACCCCTTTGTTTATCAGTCTTACTGGCTGGTATAGATCCCAGACTTTTTTTTTTTTGTCTGAATCAGATGTTAATTTAATTGCTTTTCATCAATCAGGTGTTAGATTTAAATGTCTTTCCCTCCAGAAATTTTTTCTCACTTCCTATCCGAGTTAAGCTCCCTTTTGGAACCAATTTCTGTGCCCAACTGCTTGTCCTTTACTGCACTTAACAAAACTGGGGCTGCATAATTTTGTAACTGGATGTGGGTCTTCACCACTAGATTGACATCTAGGAGATGTGAAATGTGGCATAAAGAGATCCAGGCTTTTTGAATCTGATTAAGCCAGAGTTTTGCATCAGGATTTTAAATGAATAGAAATGATAATCACAATGTTTTAAATATCCCACTGAAAAACAAATGTCACTGTTCATAATTCATCAACTCTGTGCATTCACACATCGCTGCTCTGCTTCTACCTAGAGTTTTCTTTCCATCTCATGGCTGCCTGGAGGCCTCCTGTTTGCTTTACTTTGCTTTTCTTCCCCACCCCTTTTTTAAAAAACTTATTTATTTGACAGAGATCACAAGTAGGCAGAGAGGCAGGCAGGAGGAAGCAGGCTCGCCACTGAGCGGAGAGCCGGATGTGGGGCTCGATCCTAGGACCCCGAGATCATGACCCGAGCTGAAAGCAGAGGCTTTAACCCACTGAGCCACCCAGGCGCCCCTCTCCCTTTTTGTTAAAAAAAATTGTGGTGAGATCACATAACATAAAATTTGCCATCTTGGGGTGCCTGGGTGGCTCGGTGGATTAAGCCTCTGCCTTCTGCTTGGGTCGTGATACCGGGATCCTGGGATCGAGCCCCACGTCGGGCTCCCTGCTCAGTGAGGAGCCTGCTTCTCCCTCTCTCTCTCTGACTGCCTCTCTGCGTGCTTGTGATTTCTCTCTGTCAAATAAAGATAAAATCTTTAAAAAAGAAATTGCCATCTTAACTTTTTAAGTTCAGTGACATTAAGTCATTCACATTGTTGTGAAACCATTACAACTATCTGCAGAACACATTTCATCTTGGAAAACTGAAACATCATACCCATTAAACAAATATTTAAAAACTCCCTCCTTGAGACACATAGCTGGCTCAGTTGGTGGCACATTCAGCTGTGATCTTGGGGCCATGGGTTCAAGCCCCACGTTGGGGATAGAAGATAACTCAAAATTAAACAAAAACAAACAAACAAAAACCCTTCCTTCTTCTCTCTAGCCTCTGGCAACCACTGTTCTGTTTGCTGCCTCTACAAATGTGACTGTTCTAGGTACTTGATATAAGTGGTGTCATATATTATTTGTCCTTTTGTGGCTGACATTTTTCACTTAGCATCATGTTCTAAGTTCTTCCCTGTTGTAGCTTGTGTGAGAATTGCCTCTTTTTTTTTTAAAGTTTTTTTGTTTTTGTTTTTGTTTTTTGGTTAATTTATTTGAGAGAGAGCTTGAGAAGGGAGAAGGTCAGAGGGAGAAGCAGACTCCCCCTGGAGCTGGGAGCCTGATGCACAACTCAACCCCAGGACTCTGGGATCCTGACCTGAGCTGAAGGCAGTTGCCTAACCAACTGAGCCACTCAGGCGCCCAATTGCCTTCCTTTTTTAAGTCTGAATACTATTCTGTTGAATTTCTAGAACACATTTTGTTTAGCCTTTTGTCCCCTGATGGCACTTGGTTACTTCTGCCTTTTAGCGACTGTGAAAAATGCTGTTAGGAACATGGCACACATCCATTCAAGTCCCTCTCCATTTCATTCTTTCAAGTAAATAGAAATGCTTGATCATATGGCAATTCTATATTTAAGTTTTTGAGTACTGTCCTACTGTTTTCCATGGTGGCTGCACCATTTTACATTCCCTGGAGGCAATGAACCAGGTTCCAGTCTGTCCACATCCTCACGCACACTTGTTATTTTTCATTTTGTCACACCTGCTTGAAAGTCTCCTCTTTGAGAGTGTGTTCGCTGACATACTTCTCCACACCACCAGGAAGAGGTGAGCTACCCTTTCTCCACTGTTTCATTTTAAACTCTGCTTCCCTCCCACCCCTGCCAGTCAGTCAACACATCCCATCCCTTCCTCCTGCAGATACAGTCTGTCCACTTGTTTCCATTTCCATTGTCAGCACCCTCAGTCAGTACCATCATTTTTCATCTGACGCTTGAAGCCTCTTAACTAGCTGTTTGCTTCCACTCTGGTTTTTTATCCACACAGCAGCCAAAGGGATCTCTTTTTTAAAACCATGAATCAAACTTGCCTCCAGCTCCATCCTTGACCTACTGTGCCCCACACGACTTGGTCCCTGCCTGCCTTTCTGACTTTAGCTCTTTTGATTCTGCCTTTACTTGTACATTTCTACCTGTTCTAGAGAAATTAAGCAGATTCTTGACAAGCTTGTGACTGTTCCAGTCTGCTGGGTTTGTTGTCCTTGGACGTGGAATAACATTTCACTTTAATCGACTCCTTATCCTCTCTCAGGCCAGTTGTCACCTTTCAGTCCTACTTTAGACACTGCCCAATATCACAACTTATTTTAATCCACTGAGCCACCCAGGCACCCTATCACAACTTATTTTAGCTCAATCATATTTCAGTCACTAAACACCGTGAAAATATTTAGGTTACTACCAGCCCTACCTACCAATGGAATATAAACTCTGTGAGGGCAGAGACTTGTTTCGTCTCATGAACCACTGTTTCCCCCACTTAATTGGTACAAGTAGGTAATCAAGAAATGAGTAACTATGTGCATACAAGCATCTGTTGATGCATTTGCCACATTATAATTTTTTTGTGTGTCTGATGCACTTACTACATTATATTGTAATTTTTTTTGCATGTCTATCTTTTCCTCTGGATTTTTTTTTAAGGTATGGGTTAGAGTTCCTTCTTTGAGGTCCTTCTTGATGGATTTATGGTTTGCTGAAAATCTGTAAGAAACCGTTTCTAAGTAATAGTTGGGTCACAACCTATTATTAGATCCTTTATGTAGGAAGAGACTGGGAACCTGGGGTAACTTGGTGTTTCAGCATCTCAAAATATTCATTCCTGCAAGAGACAGGATTTTTTAGGTGATACTGCTCTGGTATTCTAACGGATTTGTGTTGGATCATGGGCTGTGAATTGAGAAAAATACTGTGGCTGGCGAAGGTGATGGACAAGAGAAGGTGAAGGAAAAACCATGGTCACAAAAGAAATGCTTGTGGGGTTAACCTAGAGTAGAGAACAGATCATCTGAATAGGAAAATGGAGATAGTTGAGGAATGTTTTTAATGGAACGTTTTCAAAGGTGAAGAATAAAAGAGGAGAATATGAGTTTATTTCAAGATGTCCCTCAAAGGTGGAAGGACCAGACAAATTCTTTTTTTTTTTTTTTGAACTTTTTTTTTAGGATTTTATTTATTTATTTGAGAGAGAGAGACAGAGTGAGACAGCATGAGAGGGGAGGTCAGAGGGAAAAGAAGACTCCCCATGGAGCTGGGAGCCCGATGTGGGACTCGATCCCAGGACTCCGGGATCATGACCTGAGCTGAAGGCAGTTGCTTAACCAACTGAACCACCCAGGCGCCCGGACCAGACAAATTCTGAGCAGACTTTATAATCAAGAAATGGATAGACTGAAGTTATCAGCCTGAAGAAGAGAAGCCATGAGAGCTAAAGGCTGAGCTACTCAGCTACCTTTGGCTACTGTTTCCAACCGTAGAATTATAAAATGTGAAGTTGCCTAGGAAAGAGATGTGTAGAGTATAGGAGAAAGAGAAACAGTATTAGGAATTTGGAGGTTAATAACATTATTGATTATAAGATATTTTTGGAGGGGCGCCTGGGTGGCTCAGTGGGTTAATGCCTTTGTCTTCGGCTCGGGTCATGATCCCAGGGTCTTGGGATCGAGCCCCACATCTGGCTCTCTGCTCAGCAGGGAGCCTGTTTCCCTTCCTCTCTCTCTGTCTGCTTGTGATCTCTGTCAAATAAATAAATACAATCTTTAATTAAAAAAATATTTTTGGATAATGTTGCTGCTAAAGTTGCAAGACTGGCAGAGAAGTGAAGTTTCATAAACAGTGATGTATGCAGGTGGGCTTGAAATAGTTGACAGCACATTGCCAAAAAGTTCTAGAATGTGGGAGGTTATTTTGTTTATTATATTTGAATTTTTCAAAATATCATGCTTAGACAAGTTGCTATTCTTTTAAGCCCTTGAAAACTATAGTAAGCTACATATGCCATAGAGATATTTCACATTAGCCACAGCCATCATACTCTTTAATCTAATTCTTTTCCTGAGCAGGAATAGGAGATAAAGTTACAAAGTCAGAGCCAAGACTACCAAAGAGTGCTTCACTGTAAGCATGGTCTATTTCTTCTAAGAGGTTTTGCACATCACATTTTTATTACAAAATATTTCAAATATGAAGTTCAGAGGGCAATATAAATTCATTTATTTACCACTCAGATTTGCTTCAGATTCATAAACAATACAGAGCTTCATTTGGTATATTTTTTTAAAACGTACATATGTTATTTATTTGTTTGTTTGAGAGAGTTCACGCAAGATCGGGGAGTTGGGGGGGCGGGGAAAGACAGAAGAATCCTAACCCATCTCCACAACCAGCATGGAGCCCCGTATGGGGGCTTGATCTCATGACCCTGAGATCATGACCTGAGCTGAAATCAAGAGTCAGATGCTTAACTGACTGAGCCACCCAGGAGCCTCGAAAAGTATCTTGCTACTTCCAGTTTTTGTTAGCTGAATTATCTATTTCCTTGTTGATAGAAATTAGATTCTTTCCAATTTTAAAAGATTGCTAGAGGTTTCAAACAAGAGTGAAAGCAAGCTGCAGAGCCATAAAAATGGAAAGTAAGGAAATTTGGAAGAAGTTTAAGTATAGACTAGTCAGTGTTGACTACTTTAAAGGGGAACATGATGCAAAATGAAATTAGGAAATGAAGATAGAAAATGAAAGTTCATCTGGGGAATTTAAAAATGAGGAAAGCAGGATAACCAAATTTTTAGTAACTGCAGTAAAATAGGTATCTGAAATTGCTATGTATTCGTATCAAGAAGGCCTAAATTCCCACTAAGAGGAACACTTCTCTGACCCCACAGAAAGAAAGGACAAATATAATCAGTGGATGGATAGTGCCTTCTCTGCTTCAGGAGTAAGAAAACATATGTGTGATAAATGGAAATTGCATCAAATTTAATGTAAACTAAGTATTTTTACTTTAGTGTATGTTTATTACTATGAAACATAAAACATGGAAAAGGAAAAAAAGAATTCCTTCTATTCTTTCCAAATAGAATTGAAAATCTTCTATGATCACTGTTATTTTGAGATAACCATTGGCATTTTAAAAAAATTATTTTTATTAACATATAATGTATTATTTGCCCCAGAGGTACAGGTCTGTGAATCATTTATATATTGCCTTTGTCTTAGCCTATTTGAGCTGCTTTAACAGAGGACCAAGCTGGGTGGCTTATAATCAGCAGAATGTATTTCTGATAAGTTCTGGAGGCTGGGAAGTGCAAGATCAAGGCCCCAGCTGACTCAGTGTCTGGTAGGGGCCCGCTTCCTAGTCCCCAGGTGGCCATGTGTAACCTCACATGGTGGAAGGGGGGCAAGGGAGATCTCTTTTATAGGGACACTGACCTCATTCATGAGGGTTCCACCTTCATGATTTCAGTCTCCTCCCAAAGACCTCACTTCAGATACCATCACATTGGGCATTGGGATTTAACATATGAATTTGGAGAGGGACACAAACATTCAGCCTGTGGCAGCCTTCCAGTATTTTTTCTATTTGTATTTGTACATGTGTTTTTTCCCCTTTTTTAGAAGTGTAGATCCAATTAGCAACATATAGTACATCATTAGTTTCAGGTGTAGTGTTCAATGATTCCTCAGTTGCATGTAACATCTAGTGCTCATCACATTTTTACATGTATTTTTTATTTTATTTATTTTTTTTAATTTATTCATTTGACACAGAGAGAGAGAGATCACAAGTAGGCAGAGAGGCAGGCAGAGAGAAAGGGGGGAAGCAGGCTCCCCGCTGAGCAGAGAGCCTGATGCGGTGCTCGATCCCAGGACCCTGAGATCATGACCTGAGCCGAAGACAGAGGCTTTAACCCACTGAGCCACCCAGGCGCTCCTACATGTATTTTTTTAAAATGTATTTGCTTCTTTAAAATAGAGTCATATTCACATTGTTTTTGTCGCTTAAATTTTCTTGAGTGTATTTCCACAGTATTCAGTATTCTCCTGCAAAGATCATAAGAGCTGTACAACATTCCTTTGTGAGAATGTATCACAGTCAGTTTAGCTTATCCTGTATTTGGTTTAAGTGGATTTTTGTTTCAACTTTCTACCACCTATTCCTCGGACAAGCTCTCCCATCTGAGGACCTCTTTGTCTTCACCACCCGTTTGTACCCACTGACTGCCATCAGAACATGAGATGCCCTTTTTTTTTTTTTTTTAAGATTTTTTATTTATTTAGAGCCCAATGCAGGGCTCCATCCCAGGACCCTGGGATCACGACCCGAGCCGAAGGCAGAGGCTTTAACCCACTGAGCCACCCAGGTGCCCCAGATGCCCTATCTTTATATGAACTCCCCTCTCTGGCCATAGTGATTAGTGAAGGGATGGACCCAGATAAAAGATGACTTGATCAGAATATCCTACCTCTCTGTACCAGTGGCTAGTCTGTAGGCTGGGCACAGAACTCAAGAATTTATATTCATGGTGTAGTTCAGAAACCTCAAGACACAAAATAAACTTCAGGTATCCAAATTGCTATCATCATGGAATACTGGACTGAAGCATTTGAATCCTCCTCCAGCATTTTTCAACTTCTATCTGGCCTTTTCTCTCTGGTGGGGAAAATGGGAGATTAGGAATCCCAAGATAGCTCCTAATGCTTGGAAAAGGTGGTTTGCAATAGGAAAAAAATGAAGCCATGCAGAAAGTAGTGAGAAATAGGTGCAGGGAGAAAGAGTTGTGTGGGCTTTAGTCTTCTCTGATCTGATAACACCCAGCTTTTCCTGGTTTTTGTTTCCACAGCCTAATTGGCCTTTTTGCCAAACCTACCTAAGGATATATTTTTGTCAAACCTGCTTAAGGATATATTTTTGTCATTCCCAACAAGGAGAGTCCTGATTTTTGCTTTGGAGCCATTTTTATGTTTTAGTGTTA